>JAXQKB010000149.1:0-64717 GCA_037042295.1 Irpex sp. Y119-03 | reverse complement strand
CCCCGTCCGACCTCTAAGCGAACCAGATTCTTGCCAGGATCTGCTTACGTAATCTTCCCGATGCGTCTGGTACCTAGTTCAAGCGCTCGATAGCCATAGATAACACGATAACTGGTGCTCGTCGTGTTCAACGATGAGCGCGGCTTGTGAGTATATCCCTTTGTTCCGCTTCGTTTTTCCTAGTTCTGTTATGTATTCAGGTGTATTAATAGCTGTATAGCGCCTCGACTCCCGTCTCAGCGTCTAATACGAGGTACGAGCGTACCGCGAGATTATCTTTGTGCGTGTCGAAAAAGATGCCTCATCGACGCACCGCGGGCAAAAGCTGATCAGAGCGCGCCCGAAATCCGCGAGAAAGGGATTGATACACACACCTAACGTGTCGTAGATAAAGTGTTTTATAATTAGATATTCGGAAAGATCACAGAACATTCATTTGTGAGGAAACATGTAACCTTTGTTCCGCACGAAGAACCGTCGAAAAGTGAGCGAAAAACCGTCGAAAAGTGCTCCCTTTCAGTAAGCATAAAGAAAACACCCTCGCTACACGCCAAAATTGGTTACGCCAGATCGCTCCCGATCGCTACCCAGCCGATTGTATACCTTTGTTCGCAGCGAACATTATCACTTTTCGATGGTTTTTCGACGGTCCCATAGCCTTCCGCTCAGTCCGGAGAATAAAGACAAGAAATCACAATGAAGTTAACTTTTTACTGCAGGGATAAAATCGCTTTTAAATGTGCGATTATTTGACTCAATCGATTGTTATTATGCGCCTTTCCGAAAGCCACTGATCGGCATTTGCCCGTGGTGACGACTCTTCGAGCGTTGTTCGTCGAGTACAAAGGGAACCGTTTCGAGGGGAGAAGAACACGCACATTTTGGCTCAAAAGTTAACATAACGTATCCATCATTGACTCATCAGCCACCATCAAAAAGGAATTCTCAGTAACTATTATTCTGCGGAACGTCGAGCGTGTTTCGTAATCATCCCGATGCGTCTGGTACCTCGATCAAGCGCTCAATAGCCATGGATAACACGTGCTCGTCGCCTTTGACGATGAGCTCGTCCTGTGAGTATATCCCTATGTTCCGCTTCTTTTTCCTGATTTTTGTATGTACTACAGCTAACACCAGAACGTTAGGCCGCATTTTTTTGTACACACATAGAGCGGATCACCAAAGACCTCCGGCCGTTGGCCCAGACGTGAGCTTGGGCGAATGGGACGCGTCGAAGCCTCTGCGGCAGCAGTGCCATCATCCCGCCAAGTCCGCCTGTGTGTAAATTGATGGCATGTGTCCTAACGTTCTGGTTTTAGTTGTAAGGAGTATTATTATCTGCAGAATACGACTATGTAGTTTCATTCCTGAAACCCTTACTCAATCCTGCATGAGAGCATGATTTATGGGCCACACAGGCTGGTTTACTACCAACCTAGGTGCTCTACAGTCCCCGCAAACTCAGAATTGTAATAATAGCACTTATAAGACCTTACTAAAGATGTTAGATTGAGGGTAGACCAACGATCCAACTGCACAGGCGCAGAGGACGGCCAGAAGTGCATGAGTTGACATAAGTCGTTCACCGCTGTACCGGCCGAGCCACTTCAATTAAGCATAGCACATGAGTCATACTAATGAGTGGGCCTCAGGTATAGTATGGTACCCTTTTGTCGTGTTTTTCCAGCCTGGCTCATAGTTTATGAATCATGAGGGTCTGGCCATGTAGAACGCTGCATTTGCAGCGATACCCGCTACCAGGAGATTAGCAAAGAGATAAGAAGAAGACTAAACAAACCAATACATCGAAAAATGCTACTGATAGTGAGCTGAATAGAAGCCTGAGTAAACACCCATACGGACTTTTTGAATACGTTAACGTGACTGAAAAGCGCAAGGATGGGTACTTAGACGAAGAGAACAAGACTAGCAGCTGTCCGCCACATGCTCCATCTTCATAAAGTACATATTCGGTGCAATCGACTGAATAAAGCTTCTTGTCTCGGCCTCGTCGTAAGGAGCAGTATCAAAGTATACTGATAGTCTAATAGACAAAAGAGCCGTGGCAAGATGTTTGCCATCAGGTCGAGGAGGGATCCCACCAGCTTTCATTGCGATTGCCAATTCTTTGAGTTTCGGACAGTTCTTGGCAATTACCAGGATCAAAGCAGCGGTGCCACAGGGAGCATTCAGTGGCAACTTGTGCGCATCGGGTTCTGGAGGAAGAAGATCCAATATCAGGAGCTGTGGCCAGCAGCGCGTGAGAAGGTCGATTTCTTCCTCCGTCATGGCGATTGGGATGTGAAGATGTAAACGTAGGACCTGAAGATTTTTCAACAGTCCCAATGGCCGCAGATTGCGATATCCGGTAAATGCCAACGAGTTCTCGTAGTGGCACTCGTGGAGTAAAGGATCATAATGTTGACGGAGCACGAAAGAACGGAGCATCTCACGGCTGGCCATGGTGGGCAGGATGTCGAAAGTTTTCGTAGAATCCGTGTCCTCGATGAATGACTCCAGATCATTTTCCTCCGTGTCTAGGAGTACAATATTCTCCACAGTGGGCAGTTCTACTCTCTTTAGCAGCACATTCCAACGTGTTGCACTTGTGCGGCTCTGTAGAAATAGACGTTTTAAGCGCGGGAATGAGATGCGTTCGTTATTTCCTGGGGCCAATTTCTGCTGACCACGGTGGCTAAACCACATTTCCAGGCACTCCAGAGAGTGAAACGACGAGAGGGAAAAAAGGAGCTCTTCGTGCAAGCTGGTAGGCAGATCTATCGTAAGCGTTTTCAAGCATGGATTCACGCTAGAAGTCGCTCTTGTGAGGAGGTCGAGGTGGGATGTGTCGCTGTAGCTGCCAGACAGGCAGAGTGTGAGATCGTTCAGAGGAAGCGCTGACAATATCCCAGTCGATGAGTGTCGCTGTTTCACCATGAGGCGAAGCTGCTCAGAGCCAAGTACCATTGCGGTCATAGTTGTTGGAAAGGGGATATATGAGAGATAAGGCAGTGTTATGGCTTCTGCGTCCGTCCAAACCAGGCATTTCAGCTGCGTGAAATGGATGATCACCTGATCTATATGTGCGTAGGAGTCCGGAGTGGTTTCAGACGTTGTGAGCATGTCTAGTCTTTGGACCCTACTGGCGAGGGTACGAAATCGCGATGCTGAATCAAATCGAAGAAGTAGATTGTGAAAGTTTTTGTTGACACACTAACATTTCTTTTCAATTGGGTAGTTTATTTTTGAGGGCCAAGTGGGACTCACAATCTTTCCATCCGGTTCACGTATATGTCCGTTTGCGTTCAAAGGGAGAGCGTTGAAGACGTCACTGAGTTTCCGGTGAAACCAAAGGTGTGGCTCCAAAGACGCACACCATGACAAACATACGAATGTCAGCGCCTTGGCAATCTCTCGCTGGTGTACTGGCTTGTTTGATTCCTCTTTTCCCATAAGGGCCCAGATTACAATGCTATCCAGGATCTCGCGTATATTGAGAGCTGGGTGCATTGTCTCAGGGTATATCGCCTGTTTGGTCGGATGTTCTAAGTCCTTTATTCGCTAAATTATGGACGGTCTCACTCACTCTACGAAAAAGAACACGATATGTACGATATAATTCCAAAGAGACTAGTAGAGCAGGCAAACACTGGGCTAGTAAAGAGCAACGGGGCACATAGGATGAAGACGAGGAGAGGGCGGGAGCGAGAAGGCATAAAACTTAAGAATCGAGCCTGGGCTAGATGTATTATTGTTCGCGAGTTGAATTAGAGTTTCTTCTACGTCGTGAGTACTAGCAAACAAATTTCACAAGGTAATAACTCTCTGATCGGCCTCTGACACTCCTTCAAAACTCCAGACGCCGTCTCCAATGTGTCAGGAGCGACGGAGCGCCGGGTGGTATCGACCATAGCAGCAGCATACTTAAGGCCTAACTGAGGGCGTTGAACCTCGAGTCGTTTAACTGCCACCTGCCACTGGTGTATCTACCGTTGATCATCAGGTTATCTTTGGCGGTTTTATCCGCCCAATGTATTATTCGTCTGGGCGCATAGCTGATAGAGTTGGTGCACGTGTCACAAGCCTTATTGAATGTGGCCCATGACACTCCTGACCGATGCATACAGCATTCCCACAAGAGTCGAGTGATTACTTACGTCGTCATATGAGCACATTACCAACGCGGTTTGTCTAGTTCCGAGTTTTTTTAGGTCTAGGGAAGAGCCACTCGACTTCAGTGCGTCCCATGAAGTTAACGTTGAACTATCTTTCCTACGGCGAAGAAGGCTCAGAGCAAATTCCGCGCAGCGGGCGTCTGCCATAGATGACGGCGTGTAAAGGTACCGAAGTACCGCGGCGCTTCGAGTTTGACAATTCGTAGCGGTGCTGTCGAATGGGGCCTGAAGAATCGTTTAATTGTGCGCGCGAGCGCTTTGGAGACCGGACGAAAAGAGTAAGATCACCCGATTCACGGTAAATTGGAGTGATAATATATCCGTGCCATTTCGCGTGCTATCGGGATCTTGGACGGCGTTTCATGCGGTTCCGACCCAGGTCGGTTTCTCTCACAAGCGCAGGCCCATGCATTCAGCGTTGCTTGACTAACATACGAGTCTCGTGTGAGTCTACGATATTCGCTTGTATGCCGTCAATTCAGAAACTCCCCACTCCCGGGCAAGAGAACAAGAGAAATACATCACATCGGCTATACGTTTCTCACTTCAGACGCACGAGATTTTCAACAGAATAAACGTTGATACGGAAGACCCCTGTAAAGAGGCCCTTGGAACGCAAGACAACATACAAACACAGGAGAGGGAGGGAATTGGAGCTTCTTCTTTGGGTGCGGTAACGAAAGATCATGATTCAGGTCCATGAGGATACTCGGCATAGCCACCTCATGCGTCTGCGGGCTGAAGCTGGGCAGCAACGCCTAGGCCCTGACCAGCTTTCTCTTCTGGCAGGAAGGGGTGGTTCTGGCGTCTGACTAACGCTGGAGCCCCATTGGCGAACGAAGCCTACCTTCCATCAAGCGTTCTTAACGTAGCAGGTGCAGCCAGCCGCGAATTCGGTCACGGTTACGAACTTATACGGACTGGGGTCTTACATGTATTATGTACACGATAAACGTAGGCTTATATGGCAAAAATATACCTCTAAAAATCATCCTGAGGACTAGATGGATACAACCTGGAATCGCACTTAATATCTATACGCGTACTCATGACGGCAAAATGACTATGGTGGCTGAAGTAAAAAAAAATTGAAAAATTGATGCTTCTAGTTGCGTGTATAGACTGAAGCGAGTATGTCTTGATGGCGTGTAAATGCCGAGATCTATTGAATAAACTTCAGATATGACGGCGCACGTGGTTCAACAATCCCCCTTGATGTGCGTTTTGATAGCCTCGGCCTGGATTATGATCTCGTGGGACTCAATGATACGCTCGCTCTGGATGGGTATCGTACATAAATTAGAATGTTTAAGAGAGGTTGCAGTGTCAGCCAGGAGAGGCCGACCTCATCTCCATTGATACCTCCTCCACTCCGCAGGTACTGCTAAGACGGCTACCATGGATAGTCCTCAAGAAGGTGACCCACTCTTTTTCAGCTCTGAGTACTTTCATTTATTGGTCTTGTATTACATACTCTAAAGGGTTGTTCCAAAGCGCTACCCCTTTGCTGCAGAAACCCTTTCAGGAGACACGGGAGTTAGTACTTCCATACAAGGGGTCAAGAATCAAGACCTTGGAAGCAGGGGCCGCAGTGAGTACTATCTTTACTGGAAACAACACACACTAATCTATGACCGCCGAAATTACAGTGCCAACAATGCCGAGAAAACGGGATCACCGAGTGCCACGAAGTGTGGCACAAAGACGCTGCGCTTCGGTGCCTTCGCTGTGCGCGACTCGAGGTTATTTGCACCTACACTTACGAGAATAACCAGCTCTATTCGAGCGACCCAAGGTGCTTATCTCCTTACTTCTTTGGTATGCCTCGGGTGACATCCATTCGAAACAGAATCCAACAGTCCCTATCGGAGGTTATTGAAGGCAGAATTGCGCCTTTGTTGCAAGATTTACCAGCGATATTCAAACGTCAGTTAATAACAATATTATGCTCAACTGAATACGGCTCACGCGCATCCCACACATGCCAGTATACGGATGATCACAAAAATTGCAGCAAGAGGACACGATACGGTTCTTCAACGATTCCTTGGAACGCGCAATTATACCTAAAGATGAGATGCCATTTCTGAAGGACTTGGCCTCAAACCGATTGAAGAAGCTTCACGCGTTGAGTGCAAGACTCTGCCGACTTGTGGCTGAGTTTCAAGCTCTCTATAATTAAATGGCTTGAGCAAACTTATCATGTCGCTAGTCTATTAAAGTATCTTCGAATTTCATTAATACTTTGAGCGTTACTTCCGAGTCTCGAAGAACCATATGGCTTTATTGATGAATTTCGAGCTAGCGCTGTGGGGCTTTTCGGAGAACTCCAAACACGCTATGGAATTCTCTGCTTAAGTATATGGTAAGTTATATGTGTGCCTATACGGGGATAAATGTCTAGTTTATTGGCTTAATTTACGACGGATAGCTCTGCAGTATAAAGTGGCCTCAATAGGGGTGACGGAAAACAAAAACAAAATATAGATGAATCAGCCAATTGCGTTGCATCGTCATTTTGTTTTCAAATTGAGATGTAAGTGCAATATACTTACGCTCGTCGAATGTGCTGCGTAGGCTAGCTACTTGTTCTATACCCTCACACTAATTTACTACGCCATATTCACCTCGTATTCCATTTTCTCAGTGCGAGGATGGAAAGCTGCCAGTAGCTGATCTTTAGATTGTACTATACAAGGGTAGCCGCGCTTCGCTTCGGCCCGCGAAGTCTCGTGAACGTAGGTTACAGAGAAGTTAGAAAGAAGTTTCAGTGTAGAGTGAGAGTGTAGTGCAATGCCGGAGGAGAGAACGATACATACAGTAGTGAAAAAAACAGTACGGCAATGAACTTGAAGCGAAGGGAGATAAGCGCACGGGGAGTGGTCTGGGGTCCCGACGACCGAGAGATCAGTCAATATTCAATTCACGGTGGAAGAGCCATGAAAGGATGAGTAAGAGTACGATGCAGCTAGGTGCAGGCACACTACATGAAGAAGGGACAGGATGTGGGAGAGCTAAAGGCAATATGGCGAAAACCACAATGGGAAGTGGGGCGAGGACCCCAGAAGCATGGCATGCGAGACGGGAAGAATAAAGCAGGCAGGGGAAATTCCACGATCGAGTATTCGGTATTCGTCGGGGCCTGAAAAAACTCCCCCAACAGCCCATGCTGATTGATTCCAAAGCGGGCCCTACAATAGACGGAGGGGAGCGGGAAAATATCGGGGAAAACGATTTGAAAGCAAGGTAAGACAGAATGAAATGGGATAGAACCGGAATCCGATCGTCACAAACGATTTGTAGGGCAAATGAAGCCGATTAGACGAAATTTGTAACTGCAGCCCACATGCGTAAAGGAATGGAGTAATCATCTATTTACCTGAAGAGGTAGTCTCAACAAGCGCTGGGGCTCCGTTACTTTCTCATCGAAACCACCATCAAGTCCTACGGCTGACCGGTCTGACCTCCTCTGACCTCTGTATCAAGCCGCCTGGCGTGCATCACAATATGAACATATTCTCATAACCATTCTACAAATTCGGGCCTTCATGTGGACTGCATCATCCACACCGCCGCCACGCTGGCGCGCCGCTACCCGCCCACAGGTCGAGGTGTGGGTAATAGGTATACGATACTACACTGCTCTGTCTCTATGAAACTGTATAGCTTCATTACTATTGCTCTGCACACGATCCTTGTCACTGCCTGGTGGTCTAGCCCGACGTCCGCGCCGAAGCTGTTAGTGAGGTGGCAGAAATGTTCGCATCTGGGAGTCTCTGGCATGCGATAGGGCCTGGCATAGCAAGGTGAGTCAGTATACCGAACTTTTGGGCACGCAGGGATGACATCAGGAAGAATCATCGGAGAGACATGTCTCGATGAATGCCACGTTCCCCCGTGTACCCTGGTATACTCGACTTCTATTACGAGTGTAGAGGAACCGTCTGCACGAGGGAACACTAGAACGGAAAGCTGATAATGCGTGCGAAAATCTTCATTTTATGCTTCGCATCTCATATTCTGAGTGTTGAACAACTTTGCTAACGACCCGTCCATCTTTCACGTAGAATTGGCTTTACTTCCATCTTCGATATGCCCTGATTTAATGTAACTGGCCTGTTTGGCGCTGAAATCCAGGATGTTACGAACGAAAGTTATCTCTTTAGGACTGTCGATCCCGACGATGACTGGAATCAGAAGTTCCGCTGTTCTAACTGCATTTACGAACATCGCGCTTGGGAGCCCAATACCCCGCATGGTCGTCTTGATTGTCAACGTTGATTCTGAGGGATGCGTCGCATCGTTCTTCAACCAACCATGATCATCTCGTTCGTGCGTTCACGCGTCTGGGTGCAAGATACGACCACCGTCGAGCCTACAACTATTCAGCATGTTGGATTAGGCCCTCGTGAATGACTGCCTCCAGGGTCTTCAAGAGGCTGGCAACCATACCGTCTACGCTCACGGGTGGCCCATCGTCTGTTGTCCGCCATACATCGTTGAACGCATCACATGAGTACTTGCCGCAGCCATTGATTGACCCTATCTGACGTTAACGGCTATAAAGAAGGCAGAATCTGTTGCACAAACCCACTTGCTGTCGAACCCGACAGATCACCGCATCTCGAGCTCCGTTGCTCCGAACAGTCATCTTCGGCCATTAACCACGGAATATCCATCTTAGTGTTTCTCGCGAGAAATAGGACTACATTGTCAGGCTCCCATGACAAGCACTTCCCCTCTGACTGTCTCTGCCCCGACTCACAGTCTCGGTTCACTCACTTAGTGGGCGCCGTTGAGATTGAAACTAGCCCGTTCTCAACGTCAGCTACCTCAACGGTCCCGCCGAAGGTTCATTCCTCAGCGTCCGGGACGCTCAGTCTCGTGCCTGCGCGTCTTCGTCAATCTCATCTACAGGAGTCAGCCTCATCGGTGTCCGTGACGTTCTGCCATCCGCCGTCCATCATGGACCCACTTGCAAGCCTCATCCGGCCAGCCTCCCGAACACCTTGGTCTGGTTCGCCTTCTGCCCTTCACCTCCGCTCACCTCCTTCACCGTCTCTCCAGTCCATAAAGCACGGCCTCCGACAACCCACCACATTCTCCATCACCGACCGTGGACCCCGACTCTACTTAGGTACCTACCAGAGTTTGGACAGCTGCATAGCTAAGCACTCACCTCCAAGAACTTATCCCCGACGTATACCTCGACCTTTGGGACCACGCAAGCCACGTTCATCTATTCAACTGGAATCCGCCTCGACGATGTCTCCCAAACCCATATCTGTTCTTACCGACGCCACCAACACAGTCCGCAAAGGCCTCCGACGCATGGCCTCTGGTGGGCTCAACGGTGGTGGTCCTGAGTCTGAGAGACCACGCGCAAGAGGGAAAGAGAACTACCCTCCATGTCCGCAGCTCTTCAGTCCTACATTTGCACCGACAGCGCCTATCACGCTGAATGGACCGCCCTCTGCGTTCATGTTGCCTGCGGTTCCTTCACCTGCGGCGATGAGCGCGGTTGAACGACAACGGGCTGAGACTCGGAGAAGAGTTCTGGAGGGTCATGGTATTGGGACAGGGGGGAGCGAGGTCGGGCAGGTGGCGATGATCGACTCAGAGGAGCGGTATAGGAACTGGGCACCTGTGGATGGCAAGATCATAATCAAGGTCTCTGTCCCTTGCACGGACGACATCTGGCGGTTCAAAGTGCCGCACGATGTCTCTTTGCGTACGTTCAGGCGGAAGGTAGAGTTGAAGGTCGGATTCTCCGTTACCTTCCTCGACCCGCGCGTTTCACCGACGGACCAAGACGTAGGTGAGAGGGGACGTGGATGGGAAGTTGGGAGGAAGGTCGGTACGGAGGAGGGTTTCAGGAGGTGGATAGACGGACGGGTAGGCAAGGACGGAAGAAACACACCGCTGGTTGCCATACCTAGGACTCCTAGAGCTCGCGCTCATTCCCCTCAGCCTCGCTCTAAGGAGCAAGATCACGTCCTTCCCTCAGGCGGACCATTCTCGCCCAATGCAGCGTTGGCCACTCCAATGCTGGACGGCGGGCTGCTTTCACCGACCCTGTACGCCACTCCCGGTATGCTCGATGGTCGGAACACCCCACACACTCCTTATACGCCTATGACTCCTGCGATGCCCATGACACCTGAGACGCCGTACGCAGCCGACTTGGTGTACCGTGATGGTGCTAGCAAGCAGCGGGCGCGAGGGATGTTTTGAAGTATCTTCGCTCCGTATGGCAACGCGAGGGCCACCATCACCATCTTATCTTTTGTGCTCTAGGAAATCTGTGTATTTGTGCTTCATCGTCTCTACACTCTCGATCTTTACCACCATCCTGATAAAGCGACTGTCTTGCTGCCACTATATCCTGTTTATGACTAGAATGTACACCTATCCCTTTCTTTGCTTATCATCGTGTAGCATATATGTATGCCTTTCTCTGAAACAAGACACCGTACAGACTCGTGGTTCTCATCTTTTTTACCGCAGGTAAGTGTAATCGCAGATGTGATGAATGCGTTCGTGTGCTTCACAGAGACCGTTTTCTTGACCCTTATTGCTGAAAATGATCTCCTGGGCACATACCAGTGTCGGATTATGGCGAATGTACGTGTATACTTAGGGATCAGAACAGCGGAACGGCCCGTCCAGTGATCACTCCAGGTGTAGCAGAACAGGCGGCGATTGCCTGTTGAGGCAGGAGAGCGGCAGATCTCGATCGATCTGGCCGTCACGTCATCGACAAGACTCGGAAGAAGTTCAGTTCGCTCGATGCAAAACACGACTTCGACGCTCATGAGCTCGTAATCAGGACTAAATACAACCTAGCACCATAGAACTAGCTACATACCAACTGAGTACCGCGACCACAATGGGTCTCGACCAAATACTTATCCCCCAGGTGCCACTGTCAAAGCCACAGTCACGGTGCATCGTCCAGACTCAGGCCACTCAGTACCCAGCTCGGGTCCAAGGAGACAATACACTCGCACCCTCGAAGAGTCAATGTTAACGTCAACGTCAACGTCAATGCCAAGAACATCCCCTCGGACGTCTAGGTCTACATACACCTCGAGGCCTCAATAACCTCCTGCACAGCATGTCAGTTAGAGGCCTCAGTACGCTGGGCAATCTCAAGTCCTTCCTAAGTCCTTCAGCTTCGAATTCTAGATCTGTAACTTGTGTACCTGTTATCTAGTTGAGATCTTACTCTCAGAGAGGTGAGTTTGGTGTTGGGCACGCGGTGGCCGGTTACTCAAGCGGAGGGAGAGTGGCTTGCGTTCCAATAGTTATCGATATCGGCCAAGTCTCGCCTTCTGAGGATCTGTGCGTAAAAACTGGCGGGGTCTGAGGGCTCTATGGTAATCATAAACCTGGAATGCAACCACTAAGTCAGGCGTACAGCGTCTGGTGAACACTGCGAGGTAGCAACGTTTATATTTACGCTAGGACTATTATGTGTACTTAGACGGAACGGCAACGTGGACACCTAGACCTGCCTGCCATCCTCTATACTGATTATGGCGGAGGTAAAGAGCTGCAGCAAGACTTCATCTATAGATCCCCACAGGCGGATAGAGTATAAGTGTCAGTGAAGACCGCTGTGGCGTTTAGTACTGCACGCCTCGTCGCTATTTGGACTCATTGTCAGTGCCTCTGTGACTTGACTCGGAACCTAGACTTGAGTCTACAGGCTGGACGATACTTACCGTGCCAGTGGCCACTGACAGCGGGTTTCTGGGGGTCACACAGCTTTTACTGGGGGCAAGGCGGGGAGGAGTTCCAGCTACATGTTGTTCCCTCGGTACCGAGGTTGAAACTTCCGTGACATTGTGCAAGCAGGCGAATTCCGATACTATTAATGTTGTTCATGCAGGCGAATTCCGATAATGTCGTTCGCATAGACACCATATGAGTTCTTTAATAACCTGAGGTTCTTTGGGGTTATACCAACCAAGATGATGTGGTACGGCACTATGGAAGTGGAAGTGAGTGCGTACTAGAAACAACTCGTGATCGGACGGCTCTGTCCTAGTAGCACTCCCAGGGTCGACCGCACAACTTGCAGTGAACGCTAGGCTAGCCATAGGTATACTGCCGGTAGGGCTAGTTTCCTCGGACCTGTCTGAAAGTGTTAATGACATTGATGGCATGCGTACCCTGATAGTAGTCGGAGAATCTGAATCCTGAAAGGCTTGAAACCTTAACAATCTCCTTCTACATGTATACAAGCCTTGTAGACATCACACTCGGACTGGGGTGCGATGGCGTGTTTTTTTTTTTGGCAGCATCGACCTCGCGCCCACTGTCACTGTCAATTAGGAAATGCCCTGTACTCACAATGATTGAGCGGTGTCCTCTTTATGGTGATGCGTACTTGGAAACATGATCTCACAATACGGACATCATACATCGTGCAGCGTGTATCAATATCACTGGCATTTCCGAGGATAGTGGAGATTGGATTGGATGCGTGCTGTAGATACAGTACGTGAAGCTTGATCTTGGAGGGCCTCGCTTACTTGAATACATAGGATCTGTGCGCTCCTAGGAGCTGATTGTGGCCCGTACTATGATATGGGTGATATCAGAGTGGATGGATAGGGCTGGGTTGGGTTGACGGGTATGCGATAGTGGTGCCTATGTAGATGATCGTGAGCGACACATGGCAGGGGTTGTGTAAGCTGGTGGTCGTTTTACCAAGCATGTGTACGCTGGAACTTACTAGTTGTACCTTCTTACATGCCTCCGAGTCGTACATACGGCAGTACTGACGACGACAACCATACTGTACATACTTACTGTACTCTCGAACAGACGTGCGTCAGTTACATCGCCTTCCGAGTACCTTGGAAATCAAAATCAGGTTTCAGTCAGGGGTTCGTCACGGTGGCCACCCCGCCCGCGGCTACCCTACAGCACGATGGCACAATACTCTCCCAGAGACGTCCATCACATACGCGAGGCGTAGTAACATGAAGCGCGAGGCGTAACATGAAGCGCGAAGCGTGCGAGGTGCCATCGCCACACTATTATGTGCATGCAGCTACTAGTACATACGCCTCCTCGGATTGTAGCTGCTTCCGCTGTAGTCGGGACTCGGGGAACTGGCGAGTTGGCTACTGCCGATGAGTTCGTGTCTATCAGGTAGGAATTGAGATGTCGATGTCGATGTCAATAGATGATGATGCACGTCAAAGAGATTGCGAGGATGGAACAAGGTTGGGCATCGACATGGACGCATCGTGATCAGAATTCCGATTGTGCAGGAGATGTGTTGAGGAATAGAGATGGGGATGTGGGTGATTTGCGCGCATGCACATGCTTTGTGCGTCACTACTACTGCATAAGTTACGCCGTAATGGAACGCTGACCTAGGGTGACAAGTAGACGTGAATTCGGAGACATGTCATGGAATGATAGAAGGAGGGGGCACACGCAGGGCCTCTGAATCGGAGGTCGCCACCTCTCGCAAAGCAGTGCCCTCGTGCAATATGTAGCTCGGGGTGAATCAGGAAATGGTCGTGATTTGGTACAGTAGCTGGGACGGGGATCCAGGATCACCAGCCTGCAGTGCCCCCTCGCACACAGGGCTCACCCACAGACGCCCGCCCAACACCACAACTTCCTCCGAATGCAGGGGTGGGAGCGCCACCGATCAGAAGTGCAGGTGAGAGACAAACGCAGGCCGTCCTCGTCGCATCCACAAATATATATACCCAGCCCTCCTGGTTCCTCGTCTCATGCACCCGCAATGACGACTACGACAATGAGCTGGAACGACCTCCCGACGGAGATGAAGCAGGCAGTTGTCGACCGACTTGCCCTCCATGACTCCCGCGCGTTTGCTAGGACCTCGCACGGATCCTACCTCCTCTGCGTCCCCACTCTCTACAGAGTATGTCTGTTTGTCTATCTTCATGTCTATCGTTCTCATTCATTGACGTGAACAATAAAATAAACAGGACATCAATCTACACAGCCCCTCCTCTCTCCAATCATTCCTGCTTACAGTCCCACTCGCTCACTGTAGACATGTTCGCACACTCTCGCTCAACCTCTCTGGCTCGACGTGCTCTACTACCGCCACGACCAACCTCGCGAGGCTCCTCGAGCACTGCACGGAGCTGCTCGAGTTCGCGATCAGAACTCCTGGGGTGTTGAAACCGAGCATCGTCCAGGCGTTCGCTGGGCTCAAGCAATTGCAGAGATTAACTATCAGGGGATGTGTCGAGAGTGATAGTCGTCCGCTGTACGTGTTATCTCCTTCTTCGTCTACCTCATCACCACCCCGCCTCCTATCTCCATCTTGTCGATATACCAATACATCCTCCCACCCGCCCATCCATCTCCCCACCAACCAACCAACTTCCATCCCCAATCCTAATTTATCTAATCTTGCAACCCCCATCGCACATTCCATCCTCCTGATACCCCGCCCACATCACTTCCACTTCCCACCCGAAGTTCGCATACTGACCTAACTCCTCCCCACATAGATCCGAACGCCTCATCACATCCATAGCCCTCTCCCTCTCAAGCACCCTAACCTCCCTCTCCCTCTCCACCATAACCCGCTCCTCCCTACACGCCCCCGAACTCGTCGGCGCGTCGCCTTTCATCCCCGTCGTCTCCGGCGACAACGACCTCCCCGCACACTCCTCTCAGATTCTATCTCTGCCGTCCCTCCTCCTCCTCCCAAACCTCAAAGAACTGCGAATCACAGACACCCACCTCGGAGACCCCCGATGGGAGAGTACCCCCGTGCGCTGTTCACAGCTGGAGGTACTGGAGCTCGGCGGGTGTTGCGAGGAGAGTCCAGAGCGGAATGGTGCGTTCGTGGAGAGGATCGTCAGGAGAGTCGGACAGACCGCGGGCGTGCGGGAACTCGTACTGGGCGCAGGTGTCTCTAGCGCTGCTCTCACCACTGACGGAGCCGGACAGTCCGAGTCGTACACCTCTACCGGAGAAGTATACGTAGGCGAAGAAGGAACAGAGTGCATCACCGGTGCTAACGACGTGAAAGAAAACGACCTGACCGCCCCGCTCCCGCACCTCACATCCCTAACCCTCACCGCCCTCCTCCCACTCGAACACCTCGCCTCCACGCTCTCCGCACTAGCACACTCCGAGTCTCCGCTCGAGACGATCAACCTCGAGTGGCACGAGGACGACGTAGAAGAGGGGTGTGAGGTGTTGAGTGAGTGGCTTGGTTCGTGCGAGGACGAAGAGGGGGTGGATACGTGGTGTGCGTCGCCGGCGTCTGAGTTGGATGCGTTTGACTGGGGTTCTCCCTCGTCTTCTTCTTCCTCTGCAAGGTCATCAACACGGGAAGGCTCCGCGTTCTCTTTTGCGTCTACCTCGTCTACGTCACAACCACAGCTCCTCTCAGCCCGATCGTCCATCTCCTCGCTCTCCTCCTCCTCGGACTACGACACGCTAAGGACTCCGCTGGACGGGACGTCCATGGTCTTCCCTCCCCCTCCTTCCTATCACACCTCCTCTCCCTTGTACTCCTACTCCTATCCACCCATGCTCACGCCGAAACCTCACGTCCCACCACAAGAAACAAGGACGAGTAGGAGTAGCAGTAGGGGAGGCAGATCCTTCCCGAGCCTAAGGAAACTGTCGCTCTCGAGCGTGTCAGACGTTCTAGACCCTGAGGCGTGTAGGACGAGGGTGGTCGAGTTTGAGTGTGCTGGTGCTAGAGGAGGGATGGGGGTGGGGGTGGGGGTGTTGGAACAGCTGAGGGGGTATCTTTCTTCTTCCTCCTCTCCTTCTTCCTCTCCAGATGATATGAACCCTACGAGTTCGAGTTCGAGTCCTGGTCTTCCTTACGAGGGCTCGATCTACACTCCATGCGGTGTGACGCGATCAGAATCGGATATGATGCATGTGGGTGTCGTGGATGGGATTGAGAATGGGAATGGGAATGGGAGTGGGAGGAAGCTGCGAGTCCTGGGTGATTTGGAGCTGGATGGGAGGATGAGGGATGCGTTGAGGGATGTTTCGTATGAGACTTGGTAGTTCTACATCTCTGTCCTGTTTGGTTTGGGGTTTGGGTGTACGGACTTGGGGACTTGGACTTGGGGACTCGAGGGCTCGGATTTGTATGGACTGGATTTTCGTTGTATGTATGTATTCGAATACGGTGGTTATACAATGTTATGCTATGATACTCATTCAGGCTTTCAACTACTCAAGTCAAGTCGGACGAATACCACTGGTTCGCGCATATGCATGTCAGTAAGGATAGTACACCTCTGGTTTAAGTGTAGCATGCGTATGTACGTATCAACTTCAACAACCCCGTACGACTCCTGATCATGAGAGTCACGGTCTCCTGGCTTCGACGTACGTGCACAACAATACTTACTGGCGTGGATGCATGGCATATAATAACGCATGACCGTGACGGATGGTAGCGCTATCAAGTCAAGCTTAGTGAGTTTCCTTTGGCTTATGTAGTTGTTGTTGGTGGTGATGTCGCCTCTCGCAAACATGCCGCTATGGAATCAGCTCAGAGCACGCAGTGATCTCTGAAAAGGTTGCTCGCAATCATAATGCTTACTTGCTGTAAATGTTTAGACTGCAGTAAGTCGTGGCCGGATCACAGCACTTGCTTCTGAAAACGTCCGGTATGATAGTATCCTGTGGCCTTGTGGCTGCGACGCTAGTGGGTGATGGTGGCCTTGTTTGATTTGACTGGTCACGGTGTGCCAGTCGCTGCAGTAGTAGCAGCATCAGACCCGGACTCGTTCAGGTTGTGGTGGCTGGTATGGGGTAGAGAAATAAGTAGCAGTCGATAGGTGGCATACGAGGATAGTTAAATTGCAAAGGTACACACTTCCAACTTGGTAGCGATTATCGAGCACGAAATTATCTGTACAGTCGACGATCTGAAATATGGATAAGATGAGATCAATCTCCCGACGCCTCGATCATCGCAACTCCTGCCGCGGCGGAGGGATACCATGTCGGACACTCCACTCTCTGTCTGTCTCTGTCTGTGCCTGTCGTGTAGCAAAAAATAATCATCTCAACCATGTACGCTTTCCTTGCAACCACACCGGCGAACCCACACACGACGACACCGTGCAAAATCTCCGGGATACTGGCTAATATCGCCGATAGGATGTTCTCTCGAACGTCTTCTCGCTGATGGAAGAATCTGGGGAGAATTCGCGACTTCGAGTCAAGCTGGACTGTCGGCGAGCGTATCCCTCGCTCGATATATTTGTGCGCTGATGGGGTATACGGTATTCCGCTGAATAGCTGATGGGAGGGGGCCACACGGAGACAGCCTTGACAATTCAGTGATGCACGGTGATGAACAGAGAAACATTGATTTATCGTTGATATAGCACAAATGCCACAAATGCATTACTTACCCACAAAAGCACTCCCCCGTCTCTCACGCTGCCAGCGGTAACCACCTCCCGACAACACAGACGTAACGCTTGACCAACCTCCTTCGCCTCATCTCCCCACGGCGCGCTTCACTCTTCACTCTCCCGCTTCTTCTTCAAGTTCTTCATCGTCCACCTCGTCTACAACAGTGCCCAGTACATTCATTTTGCTCCTCGACATCCAACCATGGCTCGCGGCGACGACTCCGACCCCCTCACTGCCGTTCTTGCCCCTCCCCCGAACGAGAGCCCCGCCGATCGCGAGTCCCGTCTCAGGGCGGAGGCAGAGGCCAAGCGTATCTCGGACGCCATCGACGAAGAGCTTCAAGCACAGGCAAAAGCTGAGAAGAAGGCCCCTAAGCCGATCAAGGTTCTCTTGCTAGGTCGGTCTGAGTTGACTGGTGTACAGTGGGTGACATCGCTGACTGACGGTTCGACGTGTGTGCAGGTCAAAGCGAATCCGGTGAGTTTGCCGAGGAGTTTATTTGCGTGTCAGAACTGAGACTGGATGTGAAGGCAAATCGACGACGTTAAAGAGTAAGTCTCAGACATCGTCACACGAGTTCCCCCACCCCATAGAACTGACCAACTTCCGGGTCCACAGACTTCCAGCTCTTACATTCACAGAAGGTACGAACCTCCCACTTCATTAACACCATCGATCTATCCCCATTTGTCTTGGGGTGCTAATGCGCACGGGTACAGACATTCCGCAGCGAACGCGCCTCCTGGCGCGCCGTCATCTTCCTCAACGTCGTCCGCTCCATCCGCATCATCCTCGAAGCCATCGCCGACGTACACGCGCTCCAAAACCCGCCTCCTGCCTCGCCCTCCTCCTCCCGCCCCGGCACCTCCTCCGCCTCCACCTCCGTCTCCGTCTCCTCACCTTCTTCCTCTGCCCCTACCAATACCAATAATGGCATACCGGAAGGCATACCGAAGCTAACCTCGGAACACCTCAAGTTACGCATGAGACTCCTCCCGCTACTCCAAGTAGAAGAGGTCCTCATCAAGAAACTCACACCCGCGGGGTCCGGCGAGTTCGAAGCGACGCAGTTGGCGCAGATCACGAATCTGCCTGCGGGGCTTGAGAACGGGAACAGTTATGTTTCGTCTGGAAGTGAGAATGTTAGTGGTGGAGGGGTAGGAGGCGTAGGAGGAGTAGGAGGGGTAGGAGGGAAGAGGGAGAGGGAGATTGCGATTAATACGCAGTTTGCGTGGAAGAATATGTTTAATCGACTCATGGGCGGGAGGGACTCGACGGAGTTGGTTAGTTGGGAGGTGGATCCTGATGTGAGTGCTCGTCTTCATGTCTTCCCCCTTCCTTCCTTCCTTCCTTCCTTCCTTCCTTCCTTCCTTCCTTCCTTCCTTCCTCGTGCCCCGTCCTATCCTCTGCGAGGGACCAAGTGGAACGAGCGTTATACAGTATGACAAGTAGTGGCGGTGGGCTGACGGAGCGCGTGTGTTATGTAGGACCCAGGAAAGATCATCCACGCGTGCGGCGAGGATATGATCAAGCTCTGGGAGGACAAGACCGTCCAGAGCGTGCTCGAATTCCAGAAATTGCGGTTGCAGGATTTGCCAGGGTTGTACGTCTCCTCTCTCTTATTCTCTCTCACTCTCTCCTTCTGTGTGACTGAGAGGCTGATCGCTTGCACTAGTTTCTTGGACTCGCTGGAGAGGATCACTGCGGCGCGGTACGTCCCTACAGATGGTACGTTCTTCGTTCTCCGCTTCCCCTGCTAGTCGCAGTGAAGTTGATTAATGTGATGATTTGATTCACGAACTATGTAGACGACATCCTCCGCGCCCGCCTCAAAACGCTCGGCGTGTCGGAATATCGGTTCCAAGTCAAAGACGGTGCGTCTCCCCGTCCCTCGCGCCCTCTCTTCCCTCCCCTTCTCTCCTCTCCTCTCCTCTCCTCTTCTCTCCTTTATTCGAAGCGGGGATGCATGCAACAAAAAGAAGCGAAGTGCGAACTGAACTGACGACGTAGGTACAGGGTTCGGCTCGTCTACGAGGGAATGGAGAGTGTATGATGTCGGCGGGCATCGGTCTTTGGTGCGTGCTCTCCCAAATATCTGATCATGCCAATCCGCGGCTCACGACTCATTCCGTACACATACAGAGAGGTGTCGTAGCTTTCATCCCGTCTCGAATCCAGAACACGGTATATTAATCCGGGTTTGTGTTACTTGTAGCCGCGTGGGCGCCGTTTTTCGACGACATGAAGTACGTGGTGTTTTTCCCGTCTGCTTGTCCTGTGTGCGAATAGTACTGGTGCTGACGGTGCTGGTGGTGATCGCTCGCGTTGACTTGTAGTGCGATATTGTTCCTTGCGCCGATTAGCTGCTTCGACCAGGTCCTCGAGGAAGATCCGAACGTCAACAGACTCGTACGTCCTCTCCCCTTCCTCTCATGTCTCATTTTTTTGGCTTCTAACGAACGTGTTCTCCTCTGCCCTGCCCCCACAGGAAGACTCCATCCTCCTCTGGAAGTCCATCGTCTCGAACCCCCTACTCGCCAAGACGAACCTCGTGCTCTTCCTCAACAAGATCGACATCCTCAAAGCCAAGCTCGCCTCGGGCATCCAGTTCGGGCACTACATCGTCTCCTATGGTGCCCGTCCGAACGACTTTGACAACGCCTCTGCTTGTGAGTCATTCGTGCAGGGTTAACCGCTATATATAGATGTAGATTGGGGAGCTGATCTGAGCGGGTAGATTTGAAGAGAAAGTTCCAGCAGATACATAAGGAGCATTCGCCCACCCCGCGGACATTCTATTGTCATCTCACGGCCGTCACCGTACGTTTTCCTCCCCCCCCTCTTCGAATCCCACTCACTTACTGTCCCTTCCTCATTGGCTTGACACATAGGACCCGAAGGCGACGTCGATGATACTCGCGGACGTGCAAGATACTATCATCAGGAAGCAGCTGCAAGACAGTAAGCTTGTTCCTTAAACGCCTTACCGTACATTACCAAACTTGTTTTTCCTCGTACCTAAACCTACCTCATCTCCTCTTCTTGTCTTCACCGTATTCCCTCTCCCCTCCCCTTCTCTCCTGCTTCTTGTTATCTGCACGTGCGCGGGTGGACAGCGCTCTGATGTGGGGGTGCGGCTTGGAAGGAGTTTGTGCGCTTCGTGTGGTATATTGGTCCTTTCGTCTCTCTTCTCTCTTGATGTGCTTCTCTCCTCTGCTTCATTTCAAGTTGGCGCAGGCGCTGCTCGATTTTTGCTCATGTACTACGAATGTATATACTATGATTTTCTCATCCTCTGAAATTTCTTGGAGCGTTCATAAAAGTGTGGTGTATTCTTGTTCTGCAACGAACTGGTGAAGATGCTTTCGGGTCACCGGTACTGCACACGATGAGCTGACAAAACCGCTGCACTGATACTGCCGAGAATCGGTCTGTACGCTCAAAAAGTGGTCCACAGAAGGCAAGACTGAGATAGGAATACGAAGGGGAGATGATGAGTATATAAAATGAGTGGATGCCAAGACGTATGGCATGAGTTACACAGGTATCAATGAGTGACTGCCGGAAAAGAATCATACACCCTAAAGATCTTGCCGGGTTAAACGAATGTATGGCTGGCCATGACAGTCTTGGGAGCGAGCCGAACGGGTTTTCTGAGAGGGAATTTGTCAACTTAGGAATACATGGGGAGCAACTGATGAGACGTACCCTTTGCCATCCAGCTGCGTCATATCATATATGCCTCCTTTCAACCCAGGGGGCACCGAGTTCTCCTTCCCGCCGCGCGAGCTACTACGTGCAGAGCCCTTCGAACGGCTGGGGCTCTTGAACTTGACCTTGCGATCGCTCGTAGAGAAACGCTTGGTCCTAGAGTTTGAGCCGAGACTAGACGCAGAGTCAAGTGTAACTAGAGGGGTAGCCTGAGGTTTGTAGGAGCCTGGGACGCGAAGACTTCCTGTCGAGCCTGTATATGACACTGAAGACATAGAACTTGCGGAAGAAGAGCGCGAGTGGGTCGCCGTAGTGGTCGAGTTGGTAGGAGCGAACACATCCGAGGTAGGTATCACAGGAGAGCATTCGGAGACGACTATGCTTGGGACGCTGGGTTTGGGAGAGGTCTTCGAGATAGTAGACCGCCTTTGTCCAAAAACGGAGGGTCCATGAGCTGCCTCCGCCACGCTGCCTTTGGTGGCCTTGAGCTTGAACGACTTGAGCTTATTCTTGATCGGCGAGCGTACACGGAGGCTTGGGGGAAGCTTGACACTTGTGTGGCTGGCATTCGAATCTGTGTTGTAGAGAAGCGCAGGCACGGCGATGTCCCTGCGGACTTCTTCAACGTCTGGGGCGGCGATTGCGCGTCGGGTGCGGCGGTGGACGTGGACGCGCCAGAAGAAGACGGCGACGGCCATGACGAAGAGCAAGATTAGACCGCACATGACGAGAAACAGACCGAGCGAGCCGTTGAGCGAGTCAGTGCGTGGCATGTACTCCTTGCTGGGTACCGGGATGTATTGCTCTCGTTTCGCATGAGGCATGGCGGTCGGTCCTGGGATTGAGGAGAGCAGGGTCACCGATGTCGCGAGATGAAGACCCGGCATTGTTACTGCGTTGTAGCCTTGAACTTTCCAAGAAGTTGAGACGAGGAAGATCGAGGTCAAGAGCTACAAGAGAACGGAAGCGATCAGGATGGGATATACAGTCGGTGGCTGACCTTGGATTAGTGGCTGACCAATTTGTAGTGCACATTAGATGACGATAACAAATCGCTCTTATCACATTCCTTCCCACGGTAAGTGGCAGTACTTACTATGTGTATTGATGCTTATTACTGCCGTACCTATCGACTAACGTTACTGTAATAACATCAATGCGAAGTTCAACTCTCCTCAGGCTACCAGCGAACATCACCTGGCGACCGTCCTTTCCAAAGGCGTAGTCCTGCTTGGACTAGCTACCAGCACTGACATTGTGCTGGCATACGCCTGGCCGTACTCGATAACATCAGTGTGAGCTAAATCCCACCTAAAGTTGAGATCGTCACCCTGACATTCAGTCCTCTATTGGGTCCGACAATGTCACTTAGGCATCTTCAATCGTGTGATTTGCACTGCAAGAGACGTCGTGAAGCCAAACACAACGAACGGTGTCTACGAACGGTAAGTTATTGGTTCACTTTCAGTACGTGACGGAGTTGAAGTGTACGACCTGACGTATTGCGTGAAGATGCCTAGACAGACCCGTTCGCTTGCTCGTAAAGCGAGAGACCTCAATTCCAGAGGTATCTTGCGGTTGCCAGACGAACTGCTCGCCGAGATTGCCCTGCTGTTTATACGATTGCACCCAGCGGTTACCGACCCCTTCGACTTCAGAAACCCCAGACCTATTTCTAGCGTATATGGGTGGATAACTATCTCGCACATCTGCAGAAGATGGAGAGCAGTCGTAATTGCATCAACACGGTTGTGGTCTACTATCAGAGTCACTGCTAGTCCTGCCTGGGTTCAAACGCTGCTCGAACGATCCGGTCAGTCCCCACTGACCGTGACCGAAGATACGTCCACTACAAACGAGAAGGCGACCCCGGC
This sequence comes from Irpex sp. Y119-03, assembly GCA_037042295.1. Lineage (NCBI taxonomy): Eukaryota > Fungi > Basidiomycota > Agaricomycetes > Polyporales > Irpicaceae > Irpex > Irpex sp. Y119-03. The sequence goes on along the minus strand of JAXQKB010000149.1, from coordinate 41,544 downwards.
GAAGAAGCTCTTGCTGGACCAGATAGAGCGGATTCAACATTTACAGCTCAATGTCGACCCTGCTACCTGCAAACTCTTCACGGCTCTTGCTTCGCGGAATGCCGATGCCCCGATTCTCGGGTCCCTTCACCTTCATTATCGCGATGCGCCTTACTTCTCCATATCCTCACTCCCACTACTATCCCGGACTTCACTTCCTCACTTAACCCGTCTGTCTCTGCATGACCGACCAGATGAGCGGATGTTCAGGTGGGTTCCAGCGCCCCCATTTGAGTTGGTGAAGCCTCTACTGCGACCCTCCTTGACTCATCTTTGCATTCATCGACTACACGATCCACTCTCTGTCCAGGATTGCCTTGAAGTTCTCAGGATGTTGCGACAACTTGAAGACTTAGCCTTGGGAGACGTTCTGAGACGTCCGGACGGAATACCGAGTGTTAATCCTCCTTCGGAAGATGATTTGCTTGATCTTCCCTGTCTGAATCGCATAGCTCTAGAGGGTAACTGCCTTTGGATTAATGGCAGGGATTCGTACAGAGAGTACCACGATACAGGTGTCGCCGCTGCAGATCTCCTGCGTCATCTCATTATTCCGTCTACAGCCGACATATTTGTCGCAGTGGGCCACGAGCGCTACAACGAAGCGGATGAAGGAGAAACCCTAGCCTTTGCCTGCGATATTCTGAAGGACGTGGCAGCAGGGAAGATAGTGGCCACCTTGGGATCCGGAAGACAAGCCATCACAAGTTGCTACGCCGAGGCGTACCCTCTAAGCGAAGAAATATATACGACTGACCGCTTCTTCGAGCTCCTGATTGACCTGCCCGGTGGTGATCAAAGCACCAATGTACTTGGAAGTCCTTCTGGCATCGTCTGGCCTCGAAAACCAGGCCAAGGAGGCTCAATGCGCTGTCGAGTTCGTTCCGATTGCGATGTTCTTGGCAAATCCATCCACGACATCTTTGCCCGTCTAAAGCCTGTGCTCTCAGACGTCCGACTCCTTCACTGGAATTGCAACCTTCGACGTCTCGGTGTTTCTAGTGAGGGCCGTCACGGCATCTGGGAAGGCTTATTGGTGAACATGTCGGAGGTGCAGAACCTTATTATCGACGGATCCGCCGCACATTGGGTAGATTGGATGTTGGAAAAGTACCCCGGGTGGGTGTACGAAGATGTGCGCCCTGTTTTACCTTGTCTGAGGACGTTGGCCGTAGACGGTGCCGAAGCGAATTGGTCACCAGGCTATATTTATTCCTGGCAATCACCCAACGAATACACCCGTCGCCACGTGTATTACCGTGACCGAGCAGATCTCACTGGTGTACTTCTTGGTGCGCTTCAAGACTGGAGTGAGTGGCATGGGGGCAGGAAGCTGGAGAAGCTCATTATTATCGACACGGACTGCGTCTCCGAGGAAGACATGCGTGAGATCATATCCTCTGGCTTCACGAGCTCAGTTCAATGTAGTTTCATGGAGTCGGAAAGCGAGGAGGATGAAGACGTCGCAGAGGACTAGACATCTGGCGTCGAATATAGGACCTCTAATATAAGGATTTGATTGTGAGTTCCTCTGCGTTGACCGCTTTTTCATGGAGTACAGAGCTCACCGTGCGGGGCCATAGATGTCTCGTTATAATAATACACCAGCTCTATTGTTCAACGTCCGAGATCGTATCGCTATCAGTCCGATGCATAAGTATGGTCAGATACGCCTGCGTACAATCATAACGGCTCATCGTTGCCATGCTTGGCACATATTTAACTGATCTGGAGACCTCAAGATCCGCTGATCGATTCGTTTTGAATGTTCTATAGCAACCATATTATTTCACGAAGAACTTCATTTCGAACCTCGTTCGCCAAGGCTCGTACATCTGCCTTTGTAACCGTATCGTACGCGTTCCCTTCTTTGTCACTGTCGTTGAATGTGGACTATGTCCAAAAGTTCCCCACTGTCCACGAAATCTAATGCCTCCAACGTCCTATGAAACTGGTATGTGTACATGCTACTTCGAAGTGCTCAACTCATGTTTCTGGTTAAGAGACATGCTTTCAATTATCGTGCTGGAGATCAATGACTCTTCGCCTGCATGACGAACTTCTAGCCGAAATATGGATTCAGCTTGCATTGCTATATACGAAGGTCGCCCAATGCCACACCTTCGTCCTGGCGGACTCTGTCACTCACTTCGAATGGATCATTATCTCCCATATCTCCCACAGATGGCGGTGAATGCGCCTGGCCTCTGGGCTACTATCGTGTTGTCCTACAATATAGCATGGATTAGGATCTTCCTCTAGCAATTCTCATCGAAGATACTGCCAACTTGACCGCCGAGAGAAGAGCCAGGAAAGACTCGGTTCTGCAACAGAAGAGCCGTATTCAACGGCTTGCTACAGTCGCTAATCCGTTCATTGCGTCGGTGGTCGTTGTGGCTCTCGCGGACCAATCTTCAGGCGCACCGCTGCATGAATCCCTGGATACCAAGCTCTTGTATGACACGCCATTAATGGTCCGCAGCCCCTGCTGTGAAACTTCACCCGCGGCTCACTTTCACGCCTGTGACATCTGGCCTTCAAGGGGCAGACCACGACATGGACTTCAGGAGGGTAAATTAAAAGACTGGGCAGTTGCAAGGCGAGAAACTCTATTTTTACAGTAGTTGCCGAATTGGCTCGCGACCTAGGATATTGAGAGAGGGAGGGTTAAACGAGGAAAGTGAGTAGCCTGTTTTACAATAGTTACTAAATTGGGGCAGCAACTGCCTTCGGAGTTTGAATTTGAATAGCGGACCCACTTCGCTTCTAATATGTAGTTTCTTCTTCCCAACACGTCAACGGCTTCAGCTGAAGGCTGATGGGCATTCTGAGCTGCTTCGCTACTGAATATATGTAGACAGGACTGCTGAAACCTCATACGAGACGGTCAATACCATCACTCATAGTACCAGTGCCTCGTGCGAGCCTCGCCGTCTTACCTCCGTGCTCTCAGCCGTCGAGTTCAGAGTGCATCCGAATGTCGACTCAATCCAATGCCCCTAACGTTCTTACAACAGATATTGGTATGCCTTTGTAACACTCTGAAGTGCCTATCTTACGAATACGATTAGGGAATACACATCAAGGCTCTCTTGCTGGCAGCCAGCATGCCGCAAATGATAATCTGCGAGGGATTCTTTGCCTCCATGACGAACTCTTGGCTGAAATTTCAGTCCAGTTCATGCTACTACATACTAGAATTAATCAACCCCACAACTTCCAACCCCTGCTGCCCGTATCTCATAACAAATGGATCCCCAATTCCACATCACCCTACGAATGGATCACCATCTCCCACGTTTCTCGTCGATGGAGGGCAGTGGCACTAACCACACCTCGCCTCTGGACTATGATTGCGTTGCCGTGCAACAGAACGTGGATCAAGATGCTCCTCCAGCGATCTGGGCAAATGCCACTTACCGTCATCGAGGACATCGCCCAAGAGACCCGTGCGAGGAGGATTGCAAAGGAGTTGGTTCTCCGAGAGACTCACCGCATCAAAAATCTTGCTGTAGCTCTCGATACTCTTACTGCAAAGACTACCATCACGAGACTCACTTCATCGGATTCAAGTGCATCGCTACTTGAAGCACTAGAGATCAAGCTCGTGGATGACGCTCAATACCCTGCTGCGCGTATTCCTCTTCCTTCACATAACTCACTTCCTCGTATTCGACATCTCGCTTTTGACCATGGCTTGAGCGATACTCCGAACGAATGGACCGGTGAATCCGATTTGGCTCTCATCCGGCCATTGTTTCGACCGTCACTCACAAGTCTATATATTCGTCGATTGGAAACCGCCGTGTATCCTGAAACTATTCTTGATATCCTGCGCGTTCTGCCAGGCCTCGAAGAAGTGATGCTGGGAGAGGTCTTTATGACCCCGGCCGAAACTCCCGCTCGTCAGCTGCGATTCGACCCGGTTCATCTCCGTCATCTTCGAAACATAGAATTTCGCGGCACTGATGACTGGTATGGAGAAGATGAACTAGTACTGGACCCTTATGATACCGGCGTGGCAGCTGCAGATGTCCTCCAGCATCTAGTTATACCAACATCTACGAAAACTTTCCTATCAGCTGGTGCAACACACTTTAGTGAAGAGCCGCTCGAATTCATCTGTGATGTGCTGGCCGACGCATTGGAGGGAAGGTCAATAGCCTCAATAGGGCCACAGAGGCGGCCAATCAACAATTGCCATCTTAAAATATCTGGGGCGGACCTTGCGGAGGCCTTCTCTTGTGAATATGTGCTCTCCAGCCCAGCCCGTCTTGCTAGTGGAAGTGACCCCAGTGGAGGACCCGTTGACTCCGGGTACCTCTGTGGAGCAGCGAGCGTCCCACTCACGGGCGATATACGCACGAACAACTCCTCTTTCATCCCTTGTGTCTGTCGTATCCTCAAATCCTTCTCCGACTCGCTTTCCCACGTCACTACTCTACATCTCTACGGCCGTATAGAAAACTTTCACTCGGATGACATAGAAGGATATATCGACGACCTCTGGCGTGTCATTCATGAAACAATGCCCGAAATACGAGAGCTCGAGATCTTAGGTCACTCGCGGGAATTCCTGCGCTGGCTGGGCGGGGATCTCGAAAACGTTCAGGGGCCTGTTTTCTCTAACCTCCAGACACTTGAGATAGAGGGGGATGAATGGAGTCATCCAAACGAGCACGAGCACGAAGACAGAGGTTTAGCTAGACATGTCATTGCGGCGCTGCGGGAGTGGGCAGAGCGGTTTGATGACGAAAGGAAGCTAGAACGTCTCATCGTTGCGACTGCGCATAAGGTTGGTCAAGGGAATTTGGACAGGATTAGAGATTCTGGATTTGTGGTGTTGGTTGAACCTGCTACCGTGTACTGACGAAAAGAACATGATAGATCGGTAGCAGGTAGACACAGTAGCCGTGATTCCCCCGCAGATGAAAGGTGACCGGTGATGTGTGGATGGTAGTACAGTTGCAAAGAATGCACGAACGGATGCCGGACTACTTGCGTATTATTTTAGTACCATTAAGTATTGCCTTGGCAGACGATACAACTCGGTGAAATGGATGGGAAAGAGTTGTGTAGACTCCCTGGAATAATTCCTATTGGGGAAGGAGCTCAGGTAGTCGTCTTGATGCCATCAAAACCCCAAATTGACGTCGGTCGTACTGTATTACTTACTTAATGTTGTTCGCCTTCAACACGCTAATCTGCATGGTGCTTCAACCTCAGACAGTCATAACCACCAACGGTCGTAACTTTCACGCACGTCAAGCACCACTCAGAAGCATGCGCAAGTGTACACGTTCAGCGAGAGAGGGAGGATAGAAAAATTGCGTCTATGTATACACAGCATAAAGTGAATGCGTCATGAAAATCATCGTACTTTGATAAGTATGCAAGAGAGCCCAAAATCCAACAACAACAACAACCAACGAGAAGAGATAGCGCGACATGAAAAGCCGATCTATCCTAGGAGACCCTCGTTGTCCGAGACGGCGGTAGACGAGTTGTACGGGGACCCGCCAAGCTCGTTGTACCGCGCCACCCGAAGTCGTTGTGCTGGTGGAATAGCCTTATCTTGCAAACCGTGTTGGATACCGCCGTGTAACACACCCACGCGCTTCATCGAGAGCAACTACGAAACAGATGACGTCAGTATATGCGTGTGGAATATGAAGACGGAGATAGGCTTACGTTGTGAGCAGCGTTCGAGTGGTCGTATACACCGCCGAAGAACGCGGTCGTCGCGTCCTTGCCGATGAACTTGACGAGGAGATGGCGACCGCCGGGGTGCTCGTCGATGAAATCGGAGACGTCGTGGATGAACCCGGCGATGACAATCAACGGACGCTTGACAGCTTGGTCTTGGACTGCAACCGCGAAAGCACCGTCAGATCCTGAGAGGTTGTCGGAGGAAGATAGATAGACTTACAACTCTCCCAGCTAATAACAGGCAACAACTCTTCCTCCGGAGCCCACGTCAACACATCCTGCGTCTGCCTCAACTTCTTCAACTGCATCGTCAACTGGCCCTTCTTTACTTCGTTATCCGGGAACACCTTCAGATGGCTGGCAAGTCCGAACCACGAGCAGACGGTGATGAACCACTTGGTAGGGTCGTACTGGTACCACTTGATGGCGTTACGGTAGTCCATGGGGAACTGGTGGTGGAAGTTGTGGTATCCTTCGCCAATGGTAGCGAGGGCAGTGATGAAGTGGTCGCGAGGCGTGTGCTTGTCGTCGAAGGGCGTCTCACCGAGCCAGTGCGCGAGCGAGTTCACACAGAAGGTCGACTACAAAACGGCAAAATGTCAGCTTTGAGTGGTTATATGCGTGCAATGAGTGAACTTACGTGGTGGACGAACGTGAGACGGGCAGCACCGGCGAAGAAGAATCCACCAGCCCAGTCACCCCAGCCCAATCCAGCGACAGCCATGGGGAAGAGCAGACCGAAGCCGACAATGAGATAGACATACCAGCGGTGCTGCCATCTCACGACGGGGTTCTTGCTAAGGTCGCTAACATCCGCAACACCGATCTTGTGACGGGGCTTGAGGATCATCCAGCCCATGTGTGCCCACCAGAAACCGCGGTGTGCGTTGTACGGGTCGAGCTCGGTGTCGGTGTATCGGTGGTGAGCACGGTGTCCGCGAGACCACCACTTGATGGAGCCTTCGACGGCGCCGGTTCCAGCCATGGCCAAAAAGTACTGGAGGGGCAGGGACGCATTATACGAACGATGCGCCCATAGCCGATGGTAACCAGCGGTGATACCTAGACGCCAAAAGCTATTAGCACGTAGTTCACGAATTTGACATGGAGAGATTTTCGCTCACCAAGACCAGTAATGAAGTAGTAGACGATACTCCAGACGAGTGTCTGCCACTGCAGCTTTACCTTGAACGCGCCGTAGAGCGCAAGTGAAGGCGTCAAGGTCAGCACAATGAAGCTGATCCACTGAATATTCTGCAAGAGGTTGCTCCAAGTGATCGGGGGCGCCGCCTTGGAATTCCGGAGTGTCCAAGAGACATAGTTGTCCGGAATGTCGATGTCGGCGGGAGCCTCCTCCTTCTTGGAGATCTTGCGCGACTTTTCGAGTGTCGGCGAGGCCTGTCGTGTCTCTACGACGGTGGACATGGTGAGTCCAGGCACGGCGGAGGAGGAGCAAGAAAAAGGGACGGGAGAGGGAGAGGTGGCGATGGCGAAACGAGGCGAGGAGGTTTATATACGACCTGCCTTCGCTTCAAAGTGGGGATTCTTGTTGGGGATGTTCATTGGCGCTTAGCCTGGCCCAAGCCCGGACTGCCGTAACAAATATCTCTCCACAATTTCCCGTCGCAGTCCTCTCCCCACGGATTCTGCTACTGCGCCTCGATGGGCCTAGCGTTTTCATCGTTTGCACTGGGCTCTCGTACCTGTGCTCATCGTTGTAGACGACGGCGAACATGCGCAGACCCAGCGGGGCGCGCTCAATGACACTCATTATCCAAAAATAAGTCACGTGCCGCCCTGAATTCGTTGGGGTGATCGGCTGTTGCCGCGGCTCCAACGTGGCCAAGCAGCCCGAGCTCAGCGAGCTGCTTGGACCAGCTTCGTGGCTCATGTTTTCCGCGGCACAGCCAAGCTAAAAACAATTCAATTTCGCACTCAAATTCCACAGTTGCCGTCATACCTTAGGACGGACTGGGGTAATCAGCTCCAATAATGTCTCTATCTAGGAACATGCGTACTTTCCACCATCCGTCTACAGAATGCAATAATACTGGTACAATCACGTCTACATACGTTTCTGGATCCTTCGCGGGTCACTACGCACAAGGAAAGTGTACATCCCGGCCAACTACCCTCCGTCCCCAACCATATCGCACTGCGGCGTCACCTGCTACACGCCCAAGCTGTCTGTGGTGACCCGCAGCGAAATCAGCACTCGGATGATTTACACCGCCTAGACCGTGATAACCTCGACTCTACCGGGCGCACTGACACCCGCATGCGCAGTGGGGGCCGTATTTTTCTGTGGGGACTTGCATTGTATTTCTATGGATTACTATCTCAGTGACTGGATTGATGACGCCATGAGTTAGGTAAGGTGGTCCGTTGGTCGTGTGCCAGGAAGCACACGCCATGATGGTAACTGAGAAGCTGGGATGGGCTTACGGACGTAAGATAACACCTTTACTGTACTGTATGTGATCCCCCCAGCGAAGTCGCGAAGGATCACAATAACTCTGCAGCTTCTTGTGTTTGATCCTTCGGTCGGTGGCCGAGAACGTCCTGATGTTGGTCAGAACGGGCGACATCAGACGACATCCCGAAATGTGCACATTCTGTGTGGCAGGCTATTTTAGTAAGATCAATGGAGATGGCGAAGACTCCAGATACGAAGGTCCCCCATCTATAGCCAGTAAATCCAATCCCTATCGAGTCCGACAGAGGACTAATGAGCTGTCTCTACTCGACGACCTATATACCTCGATAGTGAGCCTACGCTACGCAGCTGTGCTTGAAACAGAAGCAGATCAGCCCTCTCGCAAGTGACAGCGCCACTTGCAAGAGGGCGTATCATGCTCATGCTGAAGCACATACTGTTGCTGTAATCGGAAAATCATCAGAGGTATTTACGCCACGCAACGGCTGGCAACGATGGAAGCAACGAACGAGTAGGGTTATGTGAACAAGAGCAACGGATCCTTGCTGCAGAAGTCGGGTTTGTTGCCTTATTTGCGTTGTGTTGCCCCAGTGTGTACACGTACTATACGAGCAGGGTACAGCTGCTGCTACGTAATGAGACAACGGCGTAGGAGTCACGAAGGAGGGGTGTACGGGCGGCCGATGTGGTGGGAGGAAGAAAGCATATGCCAGCGTGGTCTGTTGATGATTGTGGCCTGAAGCCTATAGCGCTAACTCCCACCTCACAATCGTGACCGGCCCTCAAGCAGCCTTGTGGCGCGGGAAAGGTTAACTTCCTGAAAAGGAAATTTTATCCCCAGAACGCCCGGCCACCGTGACCATCCTTAGTCTGAGGCCGCTCTGAGCATGAGACGGATGTTCTAGCTGCGGCGAGTTAGCGCAATATTCGCACTTGCGGGGCCATTTGAACATGACAAGACGGCCTTCGCGAAGGCGTTCATGACCGTCATACAAGCGTCAAGCTTCAGCTTGAAGCTACGACTCGGATATTCACGACCTCAATTCAACACCGTGCTTACAGGAAAAGGACCTTAATCAAAGTGGTAATATCCAAGCCTACAACAACATAACTACTAGTACAAAGATACTGGGCGTGTGTTGGTTTCCCCGTCGGAACGGGTTCATACTCGTCTCGAAGACCACGAAGAGGTCCGCGCCCGACCCTCGAGAACTATCTACTACTATCACTACTGCTGCTACAAAAAAGCACAAGAAAAGAAAGGAAAAGGTCCCCGTCTCTGCCCACTACCTTTCCGTCACCTACCTCTACCATGACTCTCCACTGTCAGCCGCACCTCACTCACCTTGGACCTACCGTTCAAGTCTTGTTCATAGTCTTCTATCTCGCCACGTCGCCACGTCCCCGTTGTCTTGAGGCTAGGTTTTGAACGCATCTGTAAAGCTAAGACTAGGTCAGTGATCAGTAACACACCAGACTCACCTTTCAGGTCTTGAAGTCCGAAGTCTTCGACCCTTCATGTCTTCATGGACGCGTCTGTAAAGCTAAAAACAGGTCAGTGGTCAGTGACACACCAGATTCACCTTCAAGTCTTGAAGCCTTCTGTCTTTCCGCGACGTACGCCACGTCTTCGACTCTTCATGTCTTCATGTCTTCACGTCCCCATTGTCTTGTGGCTAGGTTTCGACGCGTCTGTAAAGCTATTAACAGGTTAGTAGGTCAGTATCGCTGTGGGAAGAAAGTGGTCAGTAACCAACAGCCGAAGAAACAAGAGAGGGGAGCCGAGGGAATTTATACTCGGGGAGCCGAGGCGGGTTTTCCAAAGTTGACTGGGGTCAGCCGTGGCTGACAGGATCGCGGCGGGCTGACCTGCATTTGGCGTGAACATCCTTCCCTGTCAAAGACGTTCGGTATAATGAAATATTTAAAGGAGCACGTTAGACGTATTCACAGTGATATGAGTCATGGGCGACGATTTTGGATAATGGCCCCATTCTGGTACTAAGTGATAGCTGATACGAACACGAATCAATAGACGTTAAACGTTGAACAAGTGCGCATTCATTGCATGAGGAATTGTGCAAGAAACCTACTGTCTACTTGAAGGTGTAGAACTTGATAGAAATACAGCCAATCGAACAAGCACACTGAGGATGAGTTGCAGCAAAGGTGAGTCTGAGGTCGGAGGGATGGTCCCCAGTACATCTTTGATCTTGCCCACGACTCGAGAGCACGGTCACATCCTGTGCACGATCGGGGACCTTGACTTCATACAAATACTATTTTCTTGAAGCGCTATAGAGAGGCTATCTTTGTGTGGTATCATACATCGAAATTCTTACAGTGCATAACTACGTCCTACCTCAGGGCTGTCTGCTCCTTGAACAACTACACACACAATATAATGGCCGCACTAGGGTCATTCAACGATAAATCATAGTCCATACCAAGTACAAGACAAACTATCCAACAACATCTATGAACACTACGGACACACATCCTTACTGCTTATTCTTCCCGGTCCTGGCAGTGTCATAGTTTTGCAAAAACCACTGCACAGTTTCATCAAGGGCTGGGAGTTGTGACTGTCAAGACTTGTTGCGGTACTCAAAGCACAGTGTAAACGTACCTTGCTCGAATGGCGTAAACTCGAAACCACCAGTGAGGTCTAATAGCTTCTTGTTCGATGCTGGCTTGCGGAACTGTCCATCTGCCTTCGAGGTATCGAACGTATACTCGCCCTTGAACTTCAAGGCTTTCACAATCGCGTCTGCCACTTGCTTGATGCTGACTTCCTCATCCTCTCCGACTGTGTGTGTGCACACCGTCCGTCAAAGATGTTTTACAGCATCGATGCGAAGGACTTGCTCACCTGACAGAATAACGGGTTCGACATCATCATACTCACGTAACTGCCAAATGAACAGCTTCGCAAGATCACGAGAGTAAATGAATTGGCGGAGGGGTTTGCCAGTACCTGCTACTACGAAAGGAGTGCCGTTCTCTGTACGTGGTCGGCTAAGCTCATAACGTCAACAGTCTACAATTTAGGAAGCACGTACTCTGCGATAGGTAGCATTTGTGGATGAGTGCGGGGATGACATGGGCGTCCTCAAGATCGCTGATAACCATCACGTCAGCGATTTCTATCACTGACCGGAACACGGAGACTGCCATATTCTCTCACTAGTTATCATGCGGCCCGAAAACGTTTGTGGGGATGGCGGATGTGAAGTTGCATCCAAACTCCTCCTTGTACGCACTAGAAGAGAAATAGATATTGTAAGACCCAGATCACTATCGGGATAAACGGCCTACTGATTGGCAACATCGACCATCCTCTTCGCATGGGCGTAACCAAAGTTACTCTCATGCGGAAGTCCGAGGTGAATCTTCTTCTCGTCTAGAGGATAGGTTACTTTGTCGGGGAAGACGCATGTTGAAAGGCACGAGATGACTTTCTTCGTCTGGGTCAGATAGGCGGTGTGTAGGACATTGTCGTTGATGAGGGTGTTATCCCTAAGGAAAGTCAACTGGTGAAGAGCCGGAGTTTAGTCTACATTTGAGTACTGGTACATGCGCCGTACCTTGTACTTCATGTTCTTGAACAGTCCACCAACTTAAATATATCAATGAGTATCTTTGCAGATTGATGGTATATTGTGTGAGGTGAAAGATACACACCAAGTGCAGCAAGGTGAATGACATGAGTCGGCTTATACTTCTCGAATAGCTTCTTTGTCTGTTCAGGATCTCTATGGAGCAGTACGTGGTTACAATCGTAAGATATGTGGCATAACAAATCATAGTGTCGATCAAGTTCACCTGAGGTCTCCCTCTGACGATGAGGCAAATATCCAAGTCTCTCCTTCTTTCTTGCCAAACCGCGATCCAGCGGGTTCAGTCTCGATGACATACTTGATTGCTTGCCCAATGAGTCCAGTTCCTCCAGTAACAAGAATAACGTCCGACATAGCTTCAACGATAGAAATGGAGATGGGGGTAATGGTAGGGAGAGGAGGGAGGGTATTGACGGTAGCGAGCAGAAGCACGCCCAGCTTATAATTATGGGCGCCTCGCGCTATAGATGGCATTCACCGAGTGCGTCAATCGGCCGAAGCCGATCAGACCAATCGCCAAAGAGGCAACTTCTGTAGTTCAGCGCTCAGCAATAGTAGATACACGTAGTAATGTACTGTACACAATACAAGCATTCCTATAGTACATTCAGCAGAGTTAAGTCCATTATACAAGCTCAAAGTATGTTTGATAGTGTCCATGAAGGTGACTCACACCTCCGTCTCAACGTCCGGCTTCCTGCCCTTCATAGCAAACCTATTCTTGACAGCATGTGCACTCTCCTCAACATTGTCTTTAACCCACTCTGCCGTGCGCACAGGTTTCAGCTGCATCAGCCCTCGATGATCGCGGTGCAGCTCCTTTTCGTGGTCCTTCCAGTCCTTCAACTTCTGAACCAAGCCCTTCTTCTTCCCATCATCGGAGCCATCATCTTCATCTCCGTCAGACTGCTCCTCTGGAGTCCTAACCTCCTCGTTCTCCACAGCCTCGGATGAAACCATGGTGTTGATCTCCGGTCGGCTCTCGCCTGACCACACACCACCATCTTTCTCATCTCGAGTCGTATAAGCTGGTGGGTGGTCCGAGGTCGAGCTTCGCGATGGAGAGGGCTCCTCCTCTGCTGACGATCGCCGCTCTGAATAGTTCTTGGGAATCCTCTCCGGATCCCGTCGATCCTCGTCAAACTCTCCCACGGAGTCTCTCAATCCTCCATCCTTTTCTCTCATATACGCTTCCCACGCCTCCCGCCGCTTCGCACCACCACCATTCATTGTCTCCCGATGTCCATCTCCAATACCCGGTTTGAACACCACATGAACCGTCACATTTCCCACACACTGCACCTTCTCCTTATCATCATCCCAACCATCCAAGTTCCCATCAGGCGGGGAATAGTTCATCTTCAAGCGCGAGTAATCCTCGTTATCGACGTACCACAACGGAACGTCCATCGTCGTGTCTTCGTTGTCCACAAGGTCGCGGAGCCAGAGAACTGCCATTGCCTTCCGACTCCCACGCTTCAGTCCAGCCATCGACGACGTGTCTTTGAACGACATGAATAGCGCCGAGCCATACCGCGAGCGCACAGGTACGCCTTTGAGGCTTTCCTCCTCGTTGTCAGCAGCCCAGACGACAGTACCGTCCTCGCGTGTTTCCCCTGCCTTTCGCGAGACCTTGTCCTCGCTGCGGGCCTTGGACGTCTTCAGACGGACTTGGCACTTGCTGAGGTCGACGTTGATGTCGCTACTATCTTCGTTCAGTTTGGCGGAAACGTCGTGGATCATGAGGGTTCCAGTGTCGAATCCGAGGAGGCTTCGTGGCAGTTTGGCTTCGACGGGGCGGAACAGTAGTGAGAGACGAATTCGGCCAAAGCCCAGCCCGCGTTCGAGGGAGTATAGTCGTGTGATTTGCGAAGCATTGACGAGAAGATCGGACAGCTGTACAAATCAACGTGAGCACATGGCATGTTCGATCTCTTGAGATGCTTACCTTCAGCATGACTACACCGAGAATCGCATCGTTCTCCCGCATGCGAGAGTCCTTGACAGCAACCGTCACATGCGCCGTCCTCCAATCCCGCACGAACCTCTCCGTTCCGGCATTGAAGATTGGTGTACTGGTAATAGGCTTCACCCGAGTCTGATACACCAACTCGTCATTCACTGATCTAAACACATCCGGTCAGCCTCCGCATAGCACAGAGAAGAACCAACCCACATAGTGCAATAAGAAGACGGCAGATCCTCCGACTCTTCCAGTTCCCCAGAATCGTCATCCTGCCCCTTCTCCCCCTCCCTCGACTTCATCCCCTTCACCACATTCTTCTCCCTCCCCTCCGTCTTCACACCCAACCCCCTAATCTCATGCACCTGAACACTCAAAATCCCACTCGGCCACTCCGGATCCGGAGGCGTCACCAACACAGCCGCCTCCAACTCGTTCATCGCGATCTCCTTCGCGTTCTGGAACTCTGGTCTGTTCTTGAGGTCGTCCGGGATGCCGGGGTCCATGCCGTCTGTCTTGAGAGATGCTGTTGGTGCGCGTTTGGGGTAGTAGCCGACGGTGTATTCGAGGTGGCCTGGGACGTGGCGGGATCGTGCGTCGCTGAGGGAGGTGGAGCGGCGGTGGGGGGTTGCGACGTCTCGGATGAGATCGGTGATGTCGACTTCTGCTACACCGAGCAAATCATCCTGCGATGAAGTTATGTGAGTGAAGACAGAAACACACGAAAGCGGAACCACGTACGACGCTCATCCGATCAGAATCCCATAGCTGGAAGCTCAGCTTCTCTCTCAGCCTGATGGTGTTGACGTCGACGAGTACAACCGCAGTCTCCTCGAACACGGGGTCCACATCTCCCTTGATAATTCTGGTCGAGTATAGTGGCCTTCCCAGTCTCGAATACGTCAACGTCAAGTATGGATCTACTATTCACAACACCAGTTACTTCACGATCTCTATTATAAAATTAGAGCAAGAAGACGTACCGGAACCACCAGTAGCATCGGCCTTCTTGACACCCTTCGCCCGATGAATGTGCACTACAATCACACCAATGGCGTCCGTGTCCTTCTTGATGTCGTCTCCACTGATGAGTCTCTGCAAGTCAAGCGTGATACTCTTCGGCGCGACATATTCTGCAGCGGCGGTATCAATAGCGCTTGAGATGAAGCCGGAGATGAAGGGGAGGTTCATGACATTTGGGAGAAGTTTGTGGATGGCTACGACTGAGATTGTGACACGAGGGAGTCCGAGGAGGGTGACCATGGCCTTCTTTACACTGCGCAAGAGTTGGTTCTTCAAGGATGTTACATATGCAGTATGGTGAGGCACTTACAATGGAGGATCGGAAATAAGCTGGAGGCGAGCACGAGCCGTACCAGTCGCACCAGTGACCTCCACCCAGACAGCTACATTATCGTGAGCACATCCTCTGTGGCGAAACTTCATGCACGACACTCACGGACTTTAAACCCATACAGCCCCCTCAGTCCCAAGAAGAACTCAACAAGCAGGTGAGCGTTGTGGGCTTTACTGGCAGCGCTCTGTCCACTTGGCAGCCCACGATACGCGAAGGACATCTCGAGATTAACATGCTGCTCGTCGAGGGCCTCGACCTCTTCTGGGTCCTGTTTGTCTTGGTCTTCTTCGTTCGTGAACTCGCGCGAGTGGGCGTCGGGAAGGGATCTTATTGCCGTGATGCGGGCGGCGTTCGAGCCCAGTCCCATGTCGGCTATCCGAACAGAATGCTGCACGACGTAGTGGATGACGATGAGTGGAAATTCAAGACGGCGGGGGAAATGCTACGTACGACGAAGTGCGGGACAGATGCTTGCATGATATCTTCCAACATGTCGACTAAGCTGCTGAATCTATGGATAGAATGTTAGTATGGTGTTGTGAGGATGCTGGCTTGTTGAGCTCCCGGTCTACTGCCAGAAGCCGAAAATAATGCGATCTGTGCAAGTAAATAGTACATGAATATAGGAAGCAAAAGATGAGGAATGGAGCGAGGGACATACCAAGCATAACACTTCGACGGTGAAGGAACTTCTGACAGCACGCGCGGCAAACCATACAACCTAATATGTATTTCCACAAGAAAGAAGATTGGAATACTCACAAGTCTGGATTTATTATAGGCCAAAGTCCCCGCAATATTGCGTTGGCCCACTCGCCGCTCTCCTTTGTCCTCTCCTCGCCACTGACTTTGCCGTCGCCATCCACGTCCGAGCCCGCACGCAGACCACGCATCCGCTCCGCATGCCACGCCCTGTCGTCAAAGTCGACTTTGGAGAGCCTGTGTATACGGAAGTTCATGGTGTAGGCGACGAGCGTGGGCACGGCGAGAGCAAACGCCGTTGATAGGATAGAGTTAGGGATCAGTTGGGACAAAAGAAAACATGTGGCGTATGTCAAGGCAATGGTGAGGAGACTGGGGCCGACTTGTGCTGTTACTTCCTTCCTATGCTGCTCCCAGTCCGGAGGGGGAAAGTCCGTGTCGAGCACGTTTTCGCCCGCAGTCTTCAAGTCGGGTTCCTGGTCTGCGTTCTTGATGTCGAGCTCGTCGCCGGTGACGGGGTCAACGACGTGCATGACATGGCCCTTGGCGAGTCGCGAGGCAGTCTTTTCCGTCTGCTTGGCCTCATTCTTGTCGCTTTGGTCTTGCAACTGGGCGGCCTTTGCCTCTGTTGCACGTTCTGGATTAATGAGTGCGGTGAGTTTGGTGGCTATCTGGGGCACTGGGTTCTTGCCCGAGTAGGGCTCGTTCAACACATGAGCCATAACTGACTGTGTTGTTAGGTTACCTGGAAAGAGTAAGTAAGTTTGGAGACATAAGTCAAACACAAGTAGCAAAAGACTTACCGTCTTCCCTGCGACGTGTGCGGGGGTTTCTCATGATGTTCAGTGCATGGGCTGATCGACGGGTGCTGTTATAGCAGCGCACATACCGCTATAGTCACGTGGGGCGTAGGTCATAAGTGGATATCCGCATTCAGTTCCACCTCCAACCCAGCTGTTCGAGCTCCCATCACCGCGGTGACGAGAGTCGACAAGCCGACGCAGCAGCAGAGCGCCACAAAGCTGATGATGTCAACGCTCGCGTGGCGAATCTACAGATCTAAAGCAGGTACACGGGGTCCTCCTGTGCTCATGATCGTCCCGCCCTCCTTCTAATCTTGGCACGCGGCGGGCCTTGACATGGAACTCTCTGCTGGCGGCGGGTGTTACTTGCCCGTGGCATGCAGATTCGGTGCGTTGTCCTCGTCGACGCCGTCCTCGCTCGTCGTGACCAGGCTGTCTAGTTCCCCATGATCAATGGCTGGTCACCCACCTCAATCCGTCCTGGAAGATATCTCAGGTCAAGCAATGGCTTCTCGCAAAGTACTTTCCCTCATTATTCAATGTCGTCCCCGAAGCACAGCGACCAGCCCAGAAAAAGCGTGCTGTGTCCCCTATCACTTTTGCGCGGCGAGTCGACGACGATAGCATGCAACCTGATGAGTACAACGACGCGTACGACTCGGACTCCGACGAGGCTCTGCTCGATCTCACCGACAAGTACAAGTACGTCCCTCCCCGATCGCTCGCACTAGCGAGCCCTTCAGATGAGATCCCGAAGACAACACCGTCTGCAACGTTGCCGCAATACACCCTGCTCGCGTTCTCGACCGGCCAAGTTCTCGAAGATCACCATGAGCTCTCCTGGTACACCGTTTATCCTCACGAGTTATTCGAACTGCACTCGCATACAACCATCATCAGGCTTCCCCGAGCTAGCATCACAGACTACGTGAAGCCTTACTTCGAGACGCGAGTGTGGGCGCTGAAGGTGATCACAAAGGACGATGAAAGTAATCTTGGTCTTCCGCGGTCGATCGAGAAGCTCGGGCGGGGGGCAGACATCGCAGAGCACGAGAGGGAGAGGAATTTGAGGAAGCGTAGAACCAAGTTCCAGTGGCAAGAGCAATGGGTTATCATTTATCGAGGTCTTTTCCAACTGTGCAAAGATCGTAATGTAACGTGCCACACACTTATTCCCTCACTCTCGCCTACTGATATATCTCCTTAGGATCGTGCGCCCACGCATGAGTCGGAACTATCTTCGCTGGTATCTCTCCGTGGAGCAGAGCATCTCCATGAAATGCACGCAGGTCCATCCGCTCAATCTGCTCTAGCCTTCGTTTCCCCTCCCTCCTCACATAACTCCTCCCCACACCTCGAACATAGTCCCTCCGGCGCAGATCAACGTATTATATGCGCCAAGTTTCGCAAGTCTCACCGTACTGGCGACGCCCCCGCACGATGGTGGCCGCGGCGCGGCTCCCGGGACCGTGACGCTGGCGGCAGCGAAGAATCGCGCAAGAACAGTGCTTCTGGAGCAGAACCCACCAGCGCGGAAGAGGACTACGGGATGGAAGAAGAGAGGCATGACGACAGCGTCATGATCGTCATGAAGATGCTCGACGACAATGGTGAGTGCCTTCAGGATTTCATTTCACCAACTAATATAATTTCGGGACTTTTAATAGCATATTGCAACATGTTGCGGATTCTTCATCGGCACGAGCCTCTTCACTCCACATTCCTTCCAATTTCTAGCGGGCACATCGCCCATTCACCTCGTCGACGTTCGTTCTCGCCTATTTCCTTCGCCTCTGCGTCTCCCGGCGGTTCGCCCAGTATATCTCCAGAACGCTACCCTCCGCCTCCCCCTCGGTCGGCCTCCCCATACTTTAATCCCGCGCAGCGAACAGTAAGGTACCCCGAATGGCGGCAAGAACTCGTGCGCAAGGCCAGACGTGCTGGTTTAGGCGACGTGGGCAAGGCCATGGAGATCATCATGTTTGGCCACAAACTCGTAGAGGAAGACCCCGATCTGGGCAGTGACACCGAACATTCCCCAAAGACGTCCAAACCTAAAACGAGGAGAGGCAGAGCCGACGTATGGGGTGTAGATCTCGACAGCAGCTCTTCCGAAGAGAGCAGCGACGAGAGTGCTAGTGAACGCGAGTGGGAGGGGTGGGAGGCAGACCTGCTCAGTCGGCGTGCTCGACGCAACGATGCGGTAGAGTCAGAAGTCACCTGGGCATCGAGCTGGGTTCACGAGTACGGAGGTGCCGGGCCCAGCACGAGCACCTTCTCGCCAAGCTACACCTTCCCCAGCTCTTCCACCGTAGGTCCCGCAGAGCACCAGCACCACACCCTCTCCAGCTACTCCTCCGCCGACTCCCTTCTCAAACGAACCATCAAACGCGCAAGTCCGCGGAAACGTCATCCGGGCAGGTCAGACTCGCCATCTCACGGTTTACGCACCCGTCCTCGCTCGCCCCTGGCTGAGCACTCCGACTTTGATGTTGACGAAGACTTGGACCAGCCAGTGGCGTGGCAGTCTATGCTCGTAAGGTCTCCTCCGCGTACGCCGCGTATCGTCACGCAGCCCACGCACCCGTCTCGCCAGTCGTCGTTTGAGTCGAGCTCGTCGCGATCTCATGCGAGTAATGTGACGCGGTTACCGATGAATATGGCCATGACGAGTCTGGCTGTGTTCGGATCTGACAAGGAAAAGGACGGGAAGGACAAGGATAAAGAGAAGGAGAAGGAGAGAGACAGGAAGGGCAAGGGGAAGGAAGTCGTCCGTGCGCCTGCGGGTAGTACTACCACTGGCGCTGTCTTTGCACCGCGACAAACGACTCGCAAACGATCCTCGACGGTCCAATCGCCTTCCACCCGCTCGCCGTGGAACATCTCCGATAACGGATCCGCCACGGTGGGCGTAAGCGCAGGAGGAGGAGGGACCAAGACCTCTCGCCAGCGTCCCAAGACAGCCAACGTCGTCACACCACTGTTGCAGCGCACGGCGTCCAGTCGATCTGGGACTGGGACTGCGAACGAGAAGGCTGAGAAGCCGGAAAAGGAGAAGGAGAAGGAGAAAGATAAGGCGAAGACGGAGGGCAGTGGGAGATCTGGGAGGTTGAAGTTGTCGATGTCGTTTGCGCAGGTGGCGGCGATGGGCACTGTGACGGCTGCGACGGGGCGGCTTCCGCCGTCGAGTAGCACGAGCAGCTTCGAGAGTCCGAGGTTTGCGCATCCCGAGGAGAGCGAGTAGCAGGTGAGGCCTTGAGGTGTGGTTCTTTTGCATGTCAGTCAGTCGTTGGTCGTTCTTGGGGCTTGGGCGCGCGTTGGTCCCTCAATTGCAAGGAATGTGGAATATAGGTCAGTCGGTTGTGTAACCATACGTACTTACGTGGTTCGTGTCAGGTTCGAAGTGTACCTATCATATCGCTGTTGTTGTTGCTGCTGCTGTCTTTTCTGTTGTACCAAAAGTCGTGTTATCATTGTAATATTACCGCAGGATGTCTTAATAGGCACTCAATTCATCACTCGTCGAGATTAGCGTTATGCGTGTAGTATGCGGAACAGTGTGGAATTGAGGTGTAATGTACAGAGTGAACGAGGAGAAACGCTTGTGGCGGGGGTGAATATGAACGGGAAGATGCTCATCGTCCGTATCTGGGGATCACACGAGTTAGAATCCTTGATCGGGCGTCTTTGTGTAAGCGTGCGTACCGTTGCAGTTCCCATTCACGGTTATCCAGAGGACAGACGTTACGGGTCTTCAGCCAACGGGAGATGCAGTGGAAATGGAACGCGTGCTGAATAAGCGAAGACATCAGTGACTGGTCTGGAGCATCTACTCGGACGTGCGCTCACGTTGCAGATACCCCAGGCGGCGTTGCACTCCTCGTTAGTGGCCGACACTTGGTTAGCCTGGCACTCGATGCCTATTGCCGAGTATGATCAGAGATTATACTACTTGAAGGTGGAATGTTACTCACAAAGCTCCATGATATGGTTCCTGCAGATGGCGCAGTTGTCGACGACGATGTCTACAGGAAATATGAACTCTGATTGCCACACGCGATCACAGTATCGATGCATGGATCCAGTCACTCACCCCACGCCCACAGAGCTACTGCATTCCACTAGCACGACGGCAAGAACACGGCAAGCACGCTGTTAGCCACAGATCTACTCATGAAAGTGGGCAGTCTGGCGTACCTTCTTCACCTCGAATCGCTGCTTGTCGTCTTTGCCACTCTGCTTCGCCTTTCCCTTGGAGGAGGAGGCGGGAGCGGGATCGACGTCCATCTGATCAGCCATGATAGATCGTTTCTACGTAGAGTCTGTGAGTGGCAAGTGGACGTCGTGGTGGTCGTCGACTGAGAGAACGCGTACCGCGCGCACGCCGTTTGGATCTGTAATTGGGTGTGACTGAGCGTGATGTCACGCTATAACCGCCCTGTGGCCAGTCGACTCGGCGGATCGGCCAGTTCTCTCAAACCTCCACAGTCTCGTCTTGCCACCGTACAAACTCCTACAAGGCGACTTAAATCGAAGATTACTTATATCACTCGAATCCAACGTTCTATCGCTGCCACTATGTCTGGGACAGATAAAGACCTCGCGCAAACCTTTTACTCCAACTTTCAAACCATTCGCACTGGTCCGCCGAGTTCATTCGTATAACTCGCATTCACAAACCTGAATGACGACCCGTCCGAATGGGATGCTCATGAACAGACCTTACCAAGCGACTGGAAGATCTCAAAGCGAGTCATACGCCCGCCACGGACGGCGTGAACGACCTGGCGCTGGACGTGGCCAAGTTGCGCAAGGAGTTTATCGACGCGAGGGAATATTTGCCGACTTATGACCAGAGGCAATATGAGACTGTACGTGAATATCATGCTTCTTTTTGAAGTTCGATAGATTAAAGAAATGGCTCGGCAGTTTCTCAAGTCAATGGAGCAGTCGCTGGAAGAGTTGCGGTCTTCTGCAGCCGCCAAACCCAAGTTCTCGTTCAAACGCAAGGCGAACAAGGGAAAGGAATCTATCGCACTGACTTCCTCCGTCAAGATGGACGAGAAAGTCAGTGTCACGACGGATCTGGATCCATCCAAGTCTGACACCAAAGCCGAATCGACCTCCAATCACATCTCACTCAGCGGACTTTCCGACGCGTACCTCTCCTGGTCCTCTTTGCCATCCAATACATCTGATGCTACGGACCTTGCTGTATCAGACCTTACACGCTGCGTGGTGAACCTCTTGCCCGACGAGTCAGACAACCCAGGAAGAGCCATCTCTGCTTTGCACGTGCGCAATCTTGTCGACACAGTACTACTCCTACCCCGCATCGAGGGTAGCGCACTGCTCCATGATATGCAGAACTGTATCATAGTTCTAGGTTGTCATCAGGTTCGTGTCTATTAAGCGGCTCATAACGAGATTCTGATTACTTATACTATGCCTCGCCTTGCAGTTCCGCATGCATACCTCCTCGAATATCCGCGTCCATCTCGCCATCCAGTCAAATCCTATCATCGAACACTGCTCCTCCATCGCATTCGCAGGCTATCCACCATCCCTCCAGGGCGAACACCCCATACCTGATGTGCGTGCATCACTATCATATCTTATATATATCACCTCTGTGGCTCTGACTGATCATCCATTGTTGTGACATTGCCACTGTCCAGAGCAAACACCTCTCTGTGCAGGACTTCTCCCACATCCGTCAGACCCCATCGCCGAACTGGTCCGCATTAACCGTCGAACAGGAACTGTCGCAGGAAGAGTGGGTGGCTTTGAGGAGCGTACGATCAGATGGAGAGGCGGTTGCTACGTTGCGGCATGTTCTGCCTTCTTTGTCTGGCCATGAAGGAAGTTGAGGTGTCAGTATCGGTGATGTGATGTTTAGAAAATGACAGCTCGGAGTCGGATATCTTGCCGTGAACAAAGTGCAATGAACGCGCTGCCCATAGTACGTATGGCGAGTTGGATGGCATAGTCAATGAGGGATGCCTGTGACTTGCACTCACAAAAATCCACGTACTTATACCCGCTTCAGCATCCTCTTCGCTGTGTGTATGTAAGTACTAGTGACGCTATCCCCGCTCGGCCCTCCATCAACCCTTTGTCATTCATAGTCCGCAGTGAGAACGATCTCGCCATCTCGCCGCGTTTAATTGAGAGAGAAGTCCTGACAGGCGAAGGCTGTGCATCTATCATACAGTATGTAATACCCGACCAACTCAGACTCGTACGTAGTCAACAGTTCCGTCCTTCCACTTTCCTTCATCGTGTTCTCGTCCTTGGGTTTGTCTACTTTACACTGTCCCTTCAGCTGGTCTTTCCCCACTACTGCTACTTGGCATTCGGACTCTGAAGAATACTTGGCCTGCCAACGCTTGACGCGTCACCGTCAATCCCGACAGTTTATTCATATACACTCATTCATCAGGAGGAACCAAGGAGACCTAGCTCTATCTAAGATCACATTCAAGCCACCATGTCAGACCCCTGCTGCGAGTTCATCGGGTGCACGTTTGCTGCTCTATCATGTTGTACGTGCACAGCATAATCACCGCCGGTATAGCAATATAAACCGATTGGCTGTGTCACTTCTAGGTTTCAGCTGTGCAGGCTCTTGCGGCCCACTCAATGCATGCTAGTGCTGCAAACATCACGGTACGTCGCGCCCTTCCCTCTCCATTGCTTACCAGCACTCAGGCCACTCGGCATATCTCTACAGGCGAGGAAGACGACCCCACAGTATACGGTAGCGACAGAGATTTCAAACCGGGAGAGAACGAGTCCAGGTTCTCTGGGTACAGATTCTGGAGGTGGAAGACCCGCAAAGAGGACGACGAGTTCGCTGATCAGGTCATGAAGGAGGAGGCGGGATTGCAGCGGGAGCCGCTCACGGCGAAACGGAGCTCTGACTCGAGTGGGTCAGGACGGGAGGGACATGGGAGGTCGTCGAGTGGGGATCGTGCTGTGGTGGCTACGCAGCCTCCGCCGAGCAAATCTATGGAGGATGGAAGGAGGTCGGTGAGTGGAGCGAGGTCAGGAGAGGCTTAGGGTTTGTACTTCTTGTTGGACGTTTCCTTTGGTTGGGCTTGTTGTCGTGAAACTTTGCTATTCGTGTTTATTTTATGCTGGACATTGTTATGGGCTTAACTCGAATTGATCTTCCATGCTGTATCTAGGATTGCAAGTGTGAGTCCGGGGGTTGTTTCTGCGGGCGTCATGGGTTGAGGCTTGATGTGAATTCCTGTTGGTCATACATGGAAGATGCTAGCCATGAGAAATAGGAGCAGCAAATACTATGTGACGGGCTGAGCTCACCGCAGTACGGCCTTGTCCCTTGCCCGATCAGGATGCGAGTGTAAATGATCGAGATGTGGTGTTCTTAATCGAGATAATGGATCTCCACAGGTTCGCTTTCAGGCTCCTCCCCGTCGCATCGGCGTGTTCTATAAATTCCACAGCTTGCTCTCGACTGCATCGCATAACCCTTCAGCTTACCACTACCCGCGCAGGACCGCGTTCTCAAACTATCAGCAGCAAACTCATCTCAATTGTACTTCAACACCTGCTCAGACCAGACATCATGGGTGACGCTGTTGGCGAATGTTTCGGCGTTCTGTGCTCCTGCTGCTGTGAGTTCACGTCTCAATTCTACACATCGAAGTCCTTTGATAATAAATATCGTGTCGTAGGTATCTGTGCCAGCGAAGGGATACAGCAATGGTGCTTCTTCAGTACGTAACGCGCCCATAATCTGTCGTTTGGGTAACGTTAACTATTGAATACTCAACACTAACATGATTATAGACAGGTGGGGTTCCGGGTCCAGCACGAGCAACGCGGGCTGTTGCACCTCATGTTGTAAGCGGTCGTTTGACGACGACGACTTTGAGCGGGAAGAGCGAAAGCTCAGGGCAGAGCGAGAGGCGCGTGAAGCCCGGGAACGAGACACAGCTGGAGACGGTGCCTCACCCACACCCACAACGCCTCCGCCGAATGGAGACCATGTGGTCTCTACTCAGCCTACTGGAGCAAAGATGATGTCTGATAGGCCCCGGTCATCTCAGGAGAGCGCGCGACGCGATGACGCACTCGTCAAGGACGAGACATAGCCCCCGGGATACGTATAGCTTGTTTGCACTTTTTGGATTTCAACACATGGATTGGGGATGTATGGACGTTCACGCCGTACTTGGTGATATATTCTGGATACAAACTATAATACGCAACCTATGCACGAAGTTTAATGCCGTCCTGTGTTGCTTGCGTCGTTTTGCATGCATACGCACCCTTTAGGTGAGCAAGGTTCGTCTGTCTTTGATACTTTCATATTTCAGATACTACTCCATAGTCGGCAATGCTCCACCTGACATGGTCACACAGGTAATGTACAACCTTTGGTACAAGCACACTCCAAAGCCATTGATACCATCTCCCATCAGTTTGAAAGCTCGGGTCGTACACGGACTCTCACGGAATGCTTTCATGTGCCTATATCATGTCGTGAGCTGTCTAATGGATATCGATACACTCCCGGTACGCAGGATTAAACACCATTTCCGTCAGTCGGTACCTCCGACGAACTCCGCGGTTTCAAGCACGCCTCAATTGCCATGGTCAGTGCCGGAAGGTGCACCGCCGTGAATCCTAAGACCGGAATATAACAACACAGGCCTTACAATACTTATAGATGGTTCAGATGCAACCCATCATATGGGAACCCAATGTACGCTCATCATGGACATGACGGAGAAGACTGAACGATGGTTAACGATGATTGTTATCTCATATAACAGACTGCCAGTGAGGACCGCATAGTCATACGATGAGCTCAACTGCACGCTCCGGCGAAACTGTCACTACCCAGGTTTACTACTAGTACTGTATACAGAACAGGCTGCATCGCACCTGTGATAAGGATGTAGGGAGTAAGCTAGAGTAAACCCACCTTTCATCGTGGTTCTACATAACTAGGTATAAGTAAGTGCACCCTCGGCCACACTAACCTCAGGCCCTCGTCTTGAAGTACCAGTGGTCATCCAGGACGCACTTGCTCTCCGACCTCACACGTCCATCCTCTCACTTTCTACACTCCCATACCAACCAATGGCAGATCTCGTGTTCGTCCTCGGTGAAGCTGTATTCGGAGTCGTAGGTACGTCTGCCTATCATGCCTTACCTAAAAGAAAACACTACACTCACTGAAGCCCAACTATTTATACACAGTTGCTCTCTCCTCGCGTAAATTCTGGACTCGTGAGTCTCCGTTCGAACTTCATCCTGCGTCACCGTGCACAGCCAACTGCAGTACACAGTATACTCATTGCAGTCGCTACTAGGGTCAAGCGGCGACAGACAACGTCGTGCTAACGCAAACAATGGCGATCTCAACTCTGGGAGCGACTCAGTGCATATCCAGACGGTCGTCGGTGGAGATCAGTTATCTACGGAAACAGCGACAGCGGCGAATAGTACTACACAATTAAACCCGTCAATGGACAAGTCCACGTCCAAGACAAGGTCACGGTTTTGGAGGAGGAAGAGTTAGGAGGGGGAAGATAAGTATACAGGTTGAGGTCTAAGCAGATCCGCTCTTCTCTAACTGGGTTAGTGTATATGTCGCTCGATTTCGTGTCCAGTCCCTCTTAGAAAATAGCTAAAGTAGTTCATGACTTGTGGCGACACCAAACGCGTTGGCGTCGCAGGCATGTGGGTGGCCCGTTGACAGTGTCTCATGCAATCACGCTGCTTGCCCACATAATCGATTGTAAACTACGATCTTCATTCTAAAGTTCGAAAGTCCCGAGAAGAGTAGCATTGATGTGTTAGTTGTATGTAGAACGAGATCCACGAGAGGGCGTATATTATGCAAAATGTCCATTGAAGCTGCTACTATGACTATGTGTGTGTACGTGACAAAATGCGAGAGAAGAGCAAAAACCAAAGTCCTAAGTCCAACGAAGTACGAGAGGCGAGAACAATCGTGACAGAGAAAGCGAGAGATGTATCCGAATGATTATGATAGGGTCCTTGAGGGAGTGTAATAAGTCATGAGGTGCATGAAGACAAGAATCCAGTGCGTTAAGTGGCGGCGCGGCTGAGCAGTACACGATCAATCGCAGCGTTGATCGCTGCTTTTCTGTTCGAGAGATCCATACCGAACTGACCCTCAAGCTGCCTCCTGACCTCACGCTTCGTGACCATCGTCAAATCCGCGTCCTGCAGTAATCGCACCACTGCTTGGTCGAGTTCCATGTCGCTCGGTCCACCCATCAAATCTACGTCCTCTGGACTGTGACTTGTAGGAATTGGGACATCCAGGTAGTTGGTCGGAGGACGCGAGGGCATCGGAGCGTGTACGACACCGCCACCATATCCAGTAGACATAGGGGTGTTGCGCCCAGATTGATAGCCTGGCGGTGGATACATCATACCCGCTTGAGAAGGAGACGGCGAGTATGCCCGAGACATAGCAGGCTCATAATAGGTTTCACGACCGTAGACGGAGGCAGTGTGAGACTCGGGATAGCCTTCATTGTGCATCTTCGTCGGCGGGACCCAGGACCCAATGCTGTGGTTCGACTCCTTGTCCCAAAGTTCGTTCTCCTGTTGTGCACGGTATTCAGTAAATATCCCCAAATCAACATGGGCGCACGTACGTAATCATTCCAGGACTTCAGAGGTATAGTGCGAGGATCGAATTTGCCCTCATCCTACAGGGAACATTAGCCACTGAATAAGATATAGATGTGCAAGAACTTACGTGAACGACCAGCTTCTTTCCAGATTCTCCCATGACAATACGTGTCTGACCCCACGAGAAGTCGTCCATACGCCAGAAAGAGTAGAGAGGGAGAAAGAACGAGAACACTGGAATGGCAAGAATGTAGAACACCATCCATCCAATCATGTCCCACTTGCGACGGAGAACAAAGACCAAAGCTTGCACACCGTACACCGCAGCTATCATGATGATCGAAAGCGTCGGGATAGCTTTCCCCTCTCCTGCAGTGAGGTAGATGAGATAGATGATCTAGAGGGCGTACATCAGCATCGTGTATAGTTAATAGTGCAGCGAATACATACGTAGGCGACCGTGACCGGTTGGATGATAGTTGAGAGCAAATCCACCATGACGACAAATCGCATCGAGAAGCAGCAGAAACCGCAGAGTTGATCCAAGAACACGAGTTCACCGAGATTGTGCACTGTAGAGTTGATCCAACGCCGACGCTGGGACAACAGCACCTTCCAATCATCCGGAGCGACAGTGTAGGCATGCGCATCACGGACGAATTGGGTCTTGAAGTTGGAGAAGTGCTTGAGGAGTAGCGTAGTAAGGTATCGATCTTCACCGAGGTGCAACAAATTCTTCATATGCAACGTGTCCACGCGATTCTCCGAGTAGTCTTGGATGAGTTGGTTGCTGATGAGCAGAGGCTTGTGCGTGTCGGGCGTCCTGAGACGGTAGAGGGTGAAACAACCGGGCAAACATGTGACGGATCCGAAGAGCGACTCAAAGGCTTTCGCCATGTGATGGGAAATGAAGTACTCATAAACTTGCATCATCGTGATAAGCGACTGTTTTGCGTTGGCAAGCTCCGTTTCACCGCAAACACCGAGCAGCTTCTTGTCATGAATCATACTGTATAACCCCCTGATGAGACAATGACCATCGAACTAGGAAAAGTGGGTACTTACGCAGAGACCAGCCGGTTGAGGGATAGCGGCGCGACCGTCGTATCAGCGTCAACCATGAACACATACTCGTAGAAGGTAGGGTTGACACCGATGACATTCTTGATCTGGTGATAGATCTCCAGCTCGAGAGGGTTCATGGGAGAGTTGAAGTGCACCTGAGAAATCATTGTAAGTAGGGGTTGGCACGGTCATGACATCATTGTCCGTACCTTGTTCAAGAAGTGCATAAGGATCATCTGCGAATCACGCTTACCACGGTTACCAGGACGCTGCTTCTCAGCAGGCCTACCGCATTTGACGACGACAATATATGGAACGACATGTCCCGAAGTCTCGTACAGACCCGAGAACACTTTGCCCATGTTGTGCTGTTTGGCACCCTCTCCCAACGACAGGAAGCTGAGAGGCTCAGCGTCGACGTTAGGGCTAGCACCAAGCACATCAAGAACAATACGGGGCGTCGGCTGATCGTTACCTGCACCGACGACCATTCCGTCGCAAATGATGAACAGAAGCTTGCGCTTATCGTCGTACTTCGTCTGCGCCAGTGAGTCGATGGTTTTCTTGAGAGATGAGGTACCTTCTGTATAACAGGGAACTTGACAAATGACGAACTTGTCGTGGTCCTCAGGAGCGCGAGCTGAGCCAAAGTTAATCGAGGCAATGAACTTGAATCCGATGACGGCCACCATCATGATAGATAGCGCGAGCAGGATGTACTGGGAGAACTGGCACTGCGGAGAGTTACGGTTGTCGACACGGCCAATCAAGAACAGGTTGCGCAGACACGTCCTCTGCCAGCCCATAACCTCGGGATCTATCTTGAGTGCGTCGAGCTTCTTCGTCACGTCTTGACCCGAGTTGAACTGGAAGATGTTGACGATGTCCTCGTGCATGAAGTGAGTGTCAATTCCGCCAGGAGCCTGTTCACCCTTCGGGCTTTGGACAGCAGGACCGTTTGTGACATAGTTCGTGAGGTCGTAGACCATGCTCCGGTAAACACCAACAGTCTTCTTCGAGTTCGCCATATTCTTCAGCTCTTTCGAAGTGTAACCCATGAAGCCAACGCGGTTATTCCAGCGCATAAGAGTCATCGACTCAAAGTACCAATCGGGACGCGAGTCTCCGGTCACAACCCGGAAGTCATGGTATTGCGAGTTCGGGTCAGTGTTGTTCGAAGAATCCAGAGCGACGTAAGGGCTGACGGAGCCCGTGACACCGTTGCAGAGAGCGCTGACCTGCGGGTACATTAGCACTAGTATGCAGAATGTGACGAGATTAGAAAGAGAGATAACACACCTGAACAGGGAAGATGTTGTCCGCGGCGACACCACCATACTTCAAGATGGACTTCTCCGGAACGACGGGGATGACACGCTGGTGTGTAGCCGCAACCTGAGTCAGATCAAAGACCTCGCCACGAATAGCCGTGTACACATTGTTCGGCTTGTTCTGGAACGAGTGTGACTGAAGTTCGCTCGTACTGAAAACGTGCTGGGTGGGGCAGATAAGAGGACCAATGACCGCGATGACGAAGATGGCGCAACCACACATGAACCAGATAATGATGTTCAACGCGAGCTTCTCTCTCCAGGCTTGCTGGATATCAGGACGCTTCATCCGGCCGAACCATTTCAGGAAGATTGTCGGACACCACCACGTCAGAAGCCAGACGAACGCTACCCATCGTCGACGAGCAGAAGTTTCCTTGATGACCTCGACCGTCTCGCCTTCCTGGATCTCCCCAGCGAGAGGCTCCTTGTCCGATAGACCCTTATCCGCGTTCTGGAACATATTCCGCGAGGGAGCGTAGGACTCTGTTCCAAACTGCGAGACCGACTCGTTGTCGCGCGCACTGGTGAGCGCGCTGCGAACATCGTAATCTTCGCTGCGCAGAGACTTTGCCTCGTCGTATTCGTCGTTGAATGGAGAGGCGTGTGCGACCAGAGGTAAAGCCTGGTTCGATTGCCCGAAGGGATCGTTGTAACCACCTTCATAAGGACCCTCTGCGTCGGGAGTAGAGTAAGGTGCGTAATCGTTCAGACCACGAGGATCGAGTCCAGCCTCGGCCTCGGCGTCCCGCACTCTGTTACGCTTCAGCTCTTCAGTATCACGAGAGCGCAAATCATCCTCAAGCCGATGGAAGGCAGCATGGGACAAGAAGACCTGAACAATGCACGTTAGAATGATCTCATTGCTTATTGAACCAAAAATACTTACCATGGTCGAACCTAGTACCAGGTCGCGTTCTTCGAGACCCAACGCAGTCCTAGCTTGATCGACTTGCTCACGTTCCTCGCCCTCGTGCACGTTAACGGTGTCCAACGTCTCCCTATACCTATCAACGAACTCCTTCGGCGTCATGGCGGCCTCGAACACATTCACGCAGCGTCGCGAAACCTGCGCCAGACCTAGACTCCTCACCTGTCCCTTGACTGACCGACCCTCCAGCTGGTTCGGCAGCTGAGAGTCGTTCGGAGTGATACAGAAGACGTACCACGCCTGCGCCTCCTCGAGGGTCTCGAACAGAGTCGCCAGGGCCGCGCGGAATTGGCCTGCGATGCAAGGAGTACCATCGGTAGCAGGCTCCTCTTCCTCCTTCTCGTCATCGCCAGTCTCCCGTAGGGTAGGCATGCGCTTGATCGTGCCCTTACGACGAGTAGAAGGCGCACGCATAGGCTTAACAGGCTGCTGGGCGGAAATGATCGTCTCCTCATTACGAGGGTGAACCTGAGTTGCGACAGCCTTGGACGTGAAGAGTCCACGAACGAAGGGGTTAATCGAACCAGTGCCATCCGCTGCAGGAGCCTCGGAAGTGCTTGTGCCTCGCAGAAGGGAGACGAAGTCAGGGCTCATCAAATCCTGATTACGCTCGAGGAAACCCTCTGACGAATACGTCACAGGACCGGTAAAATGGTTGACGGTGAATGTGGGGAAGCCCGACCGGTCGGCAGCACCGACCTTGAACGAGGAATGGTTTCCCCAGCGCTTGTTGAAGGCCTCAACCATCGTCTGATTTGTCTTGCGAGGTTGCCGACGAGCTTGATCATCCATGATGTGAATGAGACCGCCCGGTTTATGCGTGAGGAGTCGGATACACTCCGCATTGTCGAAGTACGGGACCTGCGGCACAAACCGTGAGATACCTTCGCTATTGTACTCGGCGACATGGCTCTCGAAGAGACGCTTCTGAATAAAGTGTTGGAGGGTTTCGTTGGCGTAGTTGACACAGAACTGATCC
Organism: Irpex sp. Y119-03; assembly: GCA_037042295.1. Taxonomy (NCBI): domain Eukaryota; kingdom Fungi; phylum Basidiomycota; class Agaricomycetes; order Polyporales; family Irpicaceae; genus Irpex; species Irpex sp. Y119-03. The sequence goes on along the minus strand of JAXQKB010000149.1, from coordinate 9,961 downwards.
AACCCGTTGGAGCGACTCGTGAGGTTCTGGGGACCAGGGAGATCGAGGAGGGCGATAAAACTAGAGAAGTCGTCCTTGTGAAGACGCTGATTAATGTGCTCGTTCAGCCATGTGAAGAGAAGGGAGTATAGTGTGATAGCGAGCTCATCCCGGTTGTCCGCAGCACCATCTGGGTCTAAGAATACCGTGCACAGCTCCTTCTTGACTAGGCGCGTGCGGTAAGTCAATGCCACCTCGAGTGCCGCCGGCTGCACGCCGAGGAACTCTGCGACAATGTCCAAAACGTCAAGGTTCCGAACGACGGCAGCATCCTCGTTACGAGAGCGGTCGATGGTAAACTCCAGGTTTCCGAGATGTAGGATGGCAGCTATCAGCTGGCACGTCTGCGCAACATGTCTCTTGGAGAAGCCGACGTTCTTCAACGCGTTCTTTAGCTGATCGAATCTGACAGCGTCTTCTTCCCGTCCTTGACCCGGCCTCGATGGCGGAGCCCTCTGTGCGAGGTATCGATAGGTCGCCTTCTCGTTAAGGTGCATATGCTGACGCTCCTCTTGGGAAGCTCCTGCCATCAAGTAGTAGAATATGTGGAAATTACGCTCGCCTGATGGTACCGAGGCTACGCGATTTCTCTCCAGATAGTAGTCAATCGTCTTGGCACCACATAGCCGACCGCGCTCCGTGAACTGCAATTCGGTGTATTTACCGAAGCGGGACGCATTGGAGTTGAATAACGTCCGAGCGTTTCCAAACGATTCCAGGACAAACTCCGCCGCCGGGAGCTGCTGCCCGAGCTTTGCGCCCTTCTTGCCTGGGTTGCTCACGCTGAGGTCCAGTATCGTCTTGATCGCCAGTCTCCTGCTCTCTGACTTTCCGCTCCCGGTCTCGCCGCTGAGGGATGCGTCAGACGCGACAAGGGGAATGGAAACAGGCCTGATTTGCGGCTCACCTGAGCAGAATACACTGGTCCTGCGATGTCCGTCTCATGTGGTAGTAGGCATTGTTCGCGAGCTGGAAGATGTGTGGTGGTAGTAGCACCTTGCCTGGGGTCGTGTCCCTGTACTCGGCGGCGTATTTGTGCAAGACCGCATCGGAATTGCTGGCGACATATTTGTGGGGATTGACGGCGACGAGAGCAGAGGATCCGATGTTAGTGTAGATGGTGTCTGCCATGAACCGTTCGCGGAGGCATGATACGATGATGTCGTCGGAGACTGAAGGTAGGGTTGCGAGGTCAGTGACGGCTTCCAACCGCTGGTGGATGCCCAGCGTGGACTGCCGGCTCATGGTGGAGGATGTGGATGGTCAGGAGAAGATAAAAAGAAAGAAAAAGGAGAGGCAGAAATTGAGAGGTCGTCGCTGGAGCGACGCCTGTGATGGTCGTCGGTGAGAAAGCAGGCGCGGTCGGCGACCTCTTCCCAGGACAGCAATATTTTGGCTGACTAAGCGCTAACCACAGTCTAGGGTTGGCTCGGTCGTCCATGTCCTTCAAGCTCAAGTTCCTACTTTGAAGTTTACAGTATAGCAACTGCACTCATTACTGAGCAATTGCGTCAATAACGTGGAAGATATCCGCTCTTATCTCGCAGACGTTGCTTAGCACTTCACGGCTGCTTTATACGTTTAGATCAACTGCCACAAGTATTGTCTTGATGCGCCCGGCGGCTACACGCCCTACCTTGATTGCTACTTGCTCCCCATCCTCCACCTCTTTCTCGCCGTCGTATTTCAGGCCAGCGTCGACCCATACAGACGTGCTGTGTGGGCATTTCAGACCCAGCGTAACCGTCGAGGACACGGCTACACTTTGACCTTGAGGTATTTGGCTTCTGTTTAGAAACCCACATTGCATCTGAGGTTCGTGTCGACCATGCTCCTAGGTCATTTCACTCGTTGCTATAGGAGGTCGTCAAAACCGTTATTCTAATCTGCCATGCACCGCCGGAAGACCAGTAAGGAGGACAAGGACGAGTTTCCCGCCATATCGGTTTCAGAGGCTTCCCCGTCATCGCCACGACCCCCGTCTTCATTGAATGGCGCACCAGCAGATGACGACAATGCTGGTAGAGTAAATGGAGATAGCACTAATCACGAGAATGAGCTGAGTTCATTTACCTTTGGCTCACGGAGGACGAAGGCTGCACCGAATGGGCACGGCGGCTGGGGCAGTCTCTCCCAGACACAGCGAACGCGTGTAGTGTCTGTGCCGTCGGTGTCCTCACCGTTGAACGACCAGTTCCCCACCTCCCAGTCGCACCCTCCCAATCCTCCCTCCGCAGGTCCCTACCGGACATCCTTTCAAGTTCCTAGATCTCCGCAAAATGGCTTGGGTACATTGTCTGGCTCTAATGGCCCGAGGCACCACCAAGCCCCTGCAATGCGACAATCACTGTCTCTACCGTCTACTCAGCTGTCACACGCACGTACTCGCTCTGCTACAGGCCCATTCTCACCGAGCACTCCTTCACCTCTCGGTAGTTCGTTCCCCATACCCCAGTCAGCATCATACCCTCCCCAAGGTTTCTCGTCGGACTCCTCAACCACACTCATTGGCTCGCCCCCTAAGGTCAACGGCCTTTCTAACGGTAACGGCCTCCCTTCATTGCCCTCGGTTAACTCACCTGCTCACTCACGACGCCACTCACGGCTTCACTCTCGCAACCTTTCCGTGTTCTTTCCCCGTCCCGGTTCACTTCCTGTGACGACAATCGACGAGGATGGTACCCAAGAGATAGACTTCAGCTCATCAACCTCCTCCGATCTCACGCATAGCGGAGAGGAGGGTGTACTCATCCCTTCCGCTTCATCCCCCGCCTCAGGCCAACGGTCATTCAGAGAAGGATTCACATTCGGTGCACGTCCCCCTGACTCCTTACCAAGCGCAGAGCTTCCCCCAGGTTCTGCCAAGGCAGGCCGCCGCGGTCACCACCACAAACACTCCCTCTCACATAACTTCTTCTCGTTCCTCGAGCCCGGTAGTGGTCGAGATGATTTGCACACCCAGCCGACTCCAACTCCCGTAAGCCCATGGAATCCAATATCACCGTTTCCTATGCAGAAGAGCGATAGCATGCAAAGTATGATGGACCAGGCGTACTCCACAGAGAAAGGACACGGTCTCGGCGTCATCCCAAGAGAAAAGTCGCCAGTTGGTCGGGCGCGAGCTCCACCGGTAGTCGATTCCTCTGCAGTCGCGATGGCATCCGTTCAGTTTGTCCTGGGTGCCAGTCTCTGGGTGGTCGGTCAGCAAATCGGCTCGTTGTCATGTACGGGTCTTGGCTATTGGGTAGTGTTCGACTCGTTTGGCGTTGCTTTAGGTCATGTATTACCGGGATATCTCGCTACGCCGAGTTTTCAGGATACAACCCACCGATTTTATGGGTACGTTGTGGCTTCATGGCTCAAATGCGGATGTCTAACTATGTCCTATTCCCCAGAAATTCGCGGGTGGAGGCTCTAGCAGCATACGCACAGGCCGTTTACCTCTTGTTTGCCTCAGTCTACGTTTGCAAGGAGACGGTAGAGCACCTCTTGCTGTCCGCCGGAGAGGGCGAAGGGCATCACCACCATCATGGCGATGAGGTGACTGACATATTTGGGTGAGTCTAAGCTCAACCTATTTTGGATACAGCTAACGTTTCTGCAGGATCGACTTCCCCCCGTATCTGCTTTGTATAACATTATTATCGCTCATTGGAACTGCTACTATCTTCAATAATCAGTCGAAATTCGTTAGCGGTAAGACATGATACGTTGTCCCATAGGTATGAAACGACTCACTTATTCGCAGCTACCGGGAACCATATCCCACCTGTACATTCCTTCATCCCCACCCGGTTCCGCCATAGCCTCAAACAATACACGTACCCTCCATTACTCGCTAACTTACTATCCAACCCATACACCCTCGCACCGCTCGGCTTTTGTGCTTCACTTCTTACCGCCCTCTTATTCGTTCCTCGGTAAGTACATGCTCATATGCTTGATGATGGATGCTCAATAACGAATCTTGTATTATACAGCTACCAGCATCGCTCCTTCGATTTGCTTCTAGCTGGGATCGAGACCGTCGTTACATTCTACCTCGCTTATCCAGCTGCAGTCGCCCTCGGCGCTGTGTTACTACAAACGGCTCCGGCCAGAGGACTGCCTGGAGGCCGCATGGAAGCATTCTTACGGGCTATGCGCGAGGTTCGTCCCACGCATCTCCGCCACATATCCCACCCAACAGTCATACTAAAACATACTCACAGATCGAGCGTCACGAGAAAGTCCTTCACCTGCCTGCGCCGCACATCTGGCAGCTCACGCCGTACCTCACACGTCCCGAGGCTCTGCACTCCCTAGACACCTTCGATGGCCCCTCACAGTCGCTCATCGTCACTCTGGAATTGCACGTTCCAAACACGCTGTCTGACGATGAAGTGCTCGAGCTCACGGCGTGGGCGTGGAACCGTTGTAGAACGGCTCTCAAGTACGGATCGAGCGACGGCGGTGGCGACGGTGAGGCAGAGGTGACGGTGGGTATTGTAAGAGGATGAGCGGGGATAGAGAGATAGAATAGGAGGAGGTGCGGGCATATATGGATTGCGGCATGTAAGTTAAAGGGGTTCTATTCTCGGATTTAATGGACTCGGACCCAGACGCTGTTGGTCATCGATAATCGGCGGTGCATTGGATGTACCGTAAACTTCAGGCTTGTTCGTTCGGTACAGCGCATTGAATGCCAGCGTGTGGAATAAAGCAAAAGTGTGTAGTACTGCACTGAGATGAAGCGTGATAACAGTGGACAGAGACGAATGCATAGGCTACTTCTTGCCCGACGGCTTGCCCTTGCCTTTCCCTTTACCAAAGGACTTGCCCTCGAAGCCCGGTCTCCCCTTGTCTTTTGACTTGGACTTGACACCCATCTTCTTGTCCTTTCTCTTCTCGTTCCGTGCAGCGAGGTTGTCGGTCCTCTTCTTCTGTTTTGCAGCCATGGACGTAGCCAGCTGCTGCTTGCGCTCATCCCTGCGATATTCCTGTTCAACAAGATACTTTTATTATACGGGTCACCATGAACGCACCAGCTCTTCTTGCTCTTGACCTTCTCCTTCTCTTTTCTCTTGGCCGCCTTCTTGAGCCGCATCTCGTCGTCGTGCACCTTAACACCTTCCATACGAGCCTCAGCCTTCTCCCATTTCTCCCTCTCTGCGATAGCCTTGCGCTTTTCCTCAGGCATAGAAGCGACCTTCTCTTTACGAGCGGCAAGTTGTGTGAGAGCTTGTTGTGGGTTCGACGCGGTCTTGAGATGTACATGGCTGTTCTTTTTACTTGACCCTGGAACAGCATATGCCACGTTTGCGTACCCGGGAGCAGGACCAGCTTTAGACGTCGAAGCTGTCTGGTCTGGCACCAGTAGCTGAGTCTGTAAAGAAAAAAGTTTAAACACACAAGCAAATCCCTTCGATCAGAGGTAACGCACCTTGTTTGTTGGTGCTGTATTCCGTTGGTTATCTTTCCCTTTCTTCCCTTTCGCCTCAGCCTCTTTCCTAATCTTTTCCTTCGTCTCCTTCCTTCTTCGCTCCCTCATCTCCGCCCGCTGCCGTCTACGTTCCTCTAACAACTCGTCTCGACTCCCAGCCTCCCCGTACGACCTATTCCCACCCCGGCGTAGCGCAGCCATCCGCGCATGCAGCTTTTCTCTGAGTTCTTGTATACCGCCACCAGCAGACGGCATAGGAACCAAATCTGCACTTTCGTCTTCGCCGTCTTCCTCGTCCGAATCACTTTCGGCCAAGTCAACATCCACGTCCATCGCAATGTCGTCTTCCGAGTCTTCCGGCTCCTCTGCGACGGCTTTACCCTTGCCCTTCTGTTTACTCGACGTTTCCTGCTCCCTGAGAGCGTTTTCTTCTTGGATTTCGAGGATAGTCTTGTTATTGGCTGGGTCAAGCTGGGGACATAATGAGATTGAGTATGGATCAATTATACGCAGTGTGCATAGAAATGACCTTGTCTCGTTTCGCCTTCTTCGAGGCTTCCTTGATAGCCTGCTTCGGTGCTTTCTGCTTCTTGCTGTTTTTCTGGTATTTGCTCGCGAGCTAAGACAGTGGAAGCGTGAACACAATTCCATAAGTGTATGAAACAATTAGAACTAGCCTGTTCCTCTGACTGTTCCTGCACAAGGTAGTATCGGGCGGGAATGAGGTTCAGCAAAGTTTCGAATGCCGCATTATGTTCTTCCAGTGAGGCTTGAAGCTCTGATATCGGAGTGGGCATTTTGAGAAACCACAACAAAGATATGTGTGTGTTATGCGTATCCCCTAGAAGTAACAGCAACTTGGAAAGCAGAAGACAAAACGAATCCCGCGGAGCAGAAGTAGCACAGTCCAAGTCCAAACTCGAAATTTCGTCACGCTGCCTTCATTTCGTGTGACAAGTGTGACGATCGCCCTGAATGTCACACCGATCAGCCTTCTGCGGTGTTTGCTTGGCTGTGTTTGTCCTGGCCACTGTACTCATAAGTTATATGGAGGGAGTATATTCTGAGGTGACCATTACAGTCGGTTAAGTTACTACAAAGCGTCCAGGGTATAGACCAGGCAGCGTGACAGATACAACACCGAGATAGATAGCTACTAATAGAGTACTTGGGATGGAAACCTCCCAAAATCGTCAACATGGGCAAGCAAACAGACCGCTTGCGAAACTGGGGCAGGCTACGATGGAGGTGATGAAGGCCGGGGAGCCGTACGATCGGCATATGGAGGAGGCAGTTCGTGCACAATACTTGCATCGCCCCCGTCACGGTGCTGGAAGAATATCTCGTGTGGTGTGTCGGGGTTGTGGGTCACATCAACCAGGCTAGTCGAGGGCAACGAAGAGGAAGAGGGCGCTGTATTTGACGCAGGGCCAGCAGGAGGACGCTGACCTCGGGCTTCAAGAATTTTGCGTTCGCGCGCTGTGAGCGGTGCGGATGGTGCTGGCGATACAGGCTCCGAGATTGTGGTGGCAGGAGCGGTTTGCGTCTGCTCTATCTCGTGATTGAAGTATACCGCTGGGATCGGCGTGATGTCCATCTCGGGTAGAGATGTCTGCAGCGGGCTGTAGACGGGTTGACTGGAGAATGAAGATGCGAGCAAGGGTCGTGGTTTGTAGACATCTTCTTGCATATCCGGATCGATGACATGCTGAGAGGGAGGCCATGGATCCGGGGCGTGGGTGCGGTCGGTGTCCCATGTACCTCTTTGCTGGGACCTCCGTCGGAAGAACCACCATAGCCCCGCGGAGAGAAGGAGCACAGCAACTACTCCTGCGGCAACAGATACGCCGACTATGAGAGGTGTGTTACTGTGGTCATGCTTCTGCGGTGGTGTAGTTGATTCTTGTTGGGACGGTGCGGAAGAAGAGGAAGAAGTCGTGGGTGTGGAAGCCGAGGAGCAGTCCGTGCGATTGGATCCATCCGACACGACAAGGGGTGAAGATACTCCCCATTTTCCGTTTCTGAGATAAAATCAATGGAGTTATAACAGACGTATGTTATAGCACTCACGCGTCCACGACCGAGGCTGTATATTCACACATCATTCCAAGTATATAGAGGAGACCCGTTAGTTCGCATTACCACCAAAACAGGTATACTCACCCATAAACAGTTCACTTGGAGCGACCTCGTTGACGTACGTGAAGTCATTGCTATTTACCGAAGTGTTCGTAACACTCGACGAGTCGAGGGCAGTGAGTACTATGGTGTAGGGCTGCTCGCCACCAGCAATAGTGAGCCCCCACGGCTGACAAGTTTCTATCTTGCCAGTAGCATTAGGTGTGATGGAAGGTATGGCCTGTAACTGTGCGGCGGTAGTACTAGATAAGCAGGTTGTGTTCGAACCCGCTGTATCGGCGTGAGTACCAAAGACCCGCGAAGTATCAGAAATTGTGCACACCTGTGACGTTGTATAACCGAGTATCAATCCCTCCTGTACTTTTCTGAGAGTCTTGCACCATAATCATAAGAGAAGCACCTGCAAAATTGGGTCGGTATGCATGATCAACATTCTGTGTGAACAAAGTGGAACATACCTCGCTGATGTGTGTTCTGCCACGACAAGTTCTTCGGATCTGTCCCAATCATGCTGACAGTGGGTATTCCTCCGGGCTCGAATGCAAAAAGATAATACGGAGGGATGCCATAGTATGTTGGGGTCGTGTTCAGCGGTACAATCAAGAGCGGTAATTGCTGACACTCAGAAAAAGAGAACGTCGACACCACGGACTACCGAGAAAATTAGAGGGGCGTGCATAAACTGGTAGAACAGAGGAGGCGCACCTGGTCATTGAACCCCCACTGGAACGGACTCTCCGACTGACTTGCCAGAGCGAGCGTATAACATCCGGCCAGCCAAAAAGATACCGCTACACGCCGCGAGCTGCGCATTCTCCGCGACCGTCCCAAATTTATCCAAGAGACCAATGCGTGAAGAAGGATGGGAGGCTCAAGGGCCTGAGCATGGAACAAGAGATGAAGAAAGTCGGTGAGCCCTGAGGCCAAGGGGCTGCGGTGGTCGACGAGCAGAGCCCACTTGGCTGAGTGGTGGGAAGGCGATGCCCAGCAACAGGGACAGTCTAATTAGCGTGGACTAGAGCGTTACAAATTATGTCGTAACCGTTTATCGTATCAGAGTAGCACTGCGATGGGACAGCAAGTGTAAAGTGCACATTGAGAGTGTCTTTATTAGATATCCTACTTATTTATATTCGTCACTTTCCAAGTTCCAACTCCCCTGCCTGCGGGAACGATTGAGGCCTTCAGAAGTTCAGAACATAACTTACATGATGGATTTCGGGCAAACTAGGAAAAAGCGTCTGTAAATCTGATTCGTCAATGCATGCATCATCCACCAATATAACGCATCAATGTTTGTTGAATGTTCATAGCCCCTCTTCATCAGACATAGGTAGGTATTTAGGGGATATATACAGCGGGCCAGTGGCACATACAGTACGCCAAGATCATCTATCTTATACTACCGAACGATCGTGGCAAACCGCTCGCGAATACTCAGTGGTTCAGTGGTTATATCTGGATGAGTATTGTGTACGAGGGAGATGTCTTGCTCGAGCTCTACTGTGCGAGGTACATGGACCGCTACTATCTCGGAGAGCGATTTCATATGTGCAACTGCTTTGTGTGTTCGAACAAAGGTCCAAAGACGATGTCACAACTGTCCTGTACGTATTGCGTTTGCCCTATCATGCCACTGACCTAGCATGACATCTGCCTCCGTGTGCATGCCATTGTCACCGTGCTGCGTGTCTTGCGGGAGAGAGGTAGTAGACAAAGGGCCTGAGATACTGTCCTCGACTTTTGAGCCGGACCAAGCACGTTGCACGGGGGCAAGCTCCTGGCCGAGGCGTCATATTGGTAGAACGAGTGCAATGAGGCATGGCCATCTCAATCTTCAAGTAGCCGCGGAAAATGCGGTGTATCTTGCTCATTGTCTTCAAGCCCAATCCTGCCCACCCAGCACTAGTCGCTGGAGTTAAGACCCGTTGACTTGTTGAAAACCTGACGAAGATACACAACTCACAGATACTTGGCCGCTCGCATGGCTATGGGACAGATCCACCTCCGTGCTTGAACCCGTGCTGGGCTTCTCGGATGCCTCATGTTCGGAACTAGCGGAAGAGTGCCCTACTATTCAGGACGTACTGTACTTACATTTCAGACACAGACACCATCTCTGAGACAGACACAGGTGAATTCAGCCACCGTACTGCTCGCCGCCGCCGAGTTCAGCCAAGCTGCATTTGGCAGTACGAAGTTAAGTTTGAGATTCACCGTGGCGGCCGAGCGTGCCTGTGCCGTGGGACCATTGCCTGTTCGGGCAGTACAGTTGCGGACAGGCAAAGTCAACCAATTAGGTAGCGCGCGTATTTGAGTTTTCTGGACCTAACCCGAGCCAGGATCATACTCAGAAACTCG
>JAXQKB010000148.1:0-54030 GCA_037042295.1 Irpex sp. Y119-03 | reverse complement strand
CGATTTCCGAGTTCTGCTAAGCGGACTCGCAAGTCGAGTTGACTCGCGAGTCAGACTCGACTCGTGGACAACACTAGGTACAATAAATGGCTCTGGGGTGAAATGGTTCGACTGATCTGGGATTTTATTCCTCCTCCATTTCTCGTCCTCCTCTCGTCGTCGTCGTCCACACCCCCGCAACCATCCTCAACGACGCGGACGTGCTCTAGACACCCGCTCAACCGGTCGTCTTCCACCGCACGTGCACTCTTCGACGTCGTGTGCTCGGACGCGCTATAGAAGCCCATATTGTTATTCGTGACCTGGAATCGTGCAACATCATCATAGAGGAACCTTACTATCACTTTAAGCTCCCGTACGTACCCCGAGTTTCTATTGAGGCGTCTCTCCATTATCTCCAATTGCCACCATTCTTTGCCTGCTCGTACCACTTGCATCTAATTTGCACTACCATCCGCTGACACGTTATGTTACTCTCCTTATAAAACAGCTAATCCATCTATCTAAATCCTCTTTGGTTCCTCTCACCCATACCTCCATTACCGACCACCCGACAGTTCACACAAAATGCGTGCTTTATTGCGCCCGCTGTCGGTCCACACCGTATTCTCGCCCATAGAAACCATCGTCCTCGTCTTCGTCCTCTCCACTCTCGCATACTTCCACATCCTTGACGGCATCAAGCACTCGTCGTTCTTTGCTCCCACCATCCCTTCGACACTCCGACCGGCCCACGTTCGACTCGTTGACTCTGACTGGACAGCTTCTTCGGAGAGGGAATGGTTTGGTGCTTGGAAGGATGGACGCAACGCTATCGAGCTACAACAGATTGTCTTTACACTGGACGACAAGGCAAAGCAGGTGAGTTTTCATTCCCTGTATGCGCTCCATTCTTCACCGGCACTTGGTGTTCATCACGGATATATTTCTGGGCCGGTTGAGCCGCATGTCGGCATCTGCTTATGAAGTTCATCAGCGATGCCGTTCTTTGCACATAACAGACATGCGTTTGTCGTTCTGTCATGAGCATTCGCATTCAATCTCGCGAGAGCTCGTACGACTGGAATGTCTTGCCTACCTTTCGGTAATACATGCACGTCATCTGGCTTCGCGAGAGTGCAAATTCATAGTCACAGACGCCGAATTTGCCTGATCTCCCTCGCGCACCGCTGCTTCTCCACGCGACAAAGTGCCTGTCACGTATCTCCGTTGAATCGTCGTGCTTACCCACTTTATCCTAGGCTGCCTTCGACCCCTCTGCTGTTGCGGATAAACTCTCTGGAATCACTTCACTGACTGGCAAGAGCTATCCCGCCATTTGTCATCTCCCTGCGGCCAACTCGACCTCAACACCTGTCCCATGCTTTACATCAACTTCGTCGTCTTCGGTCACATTCAGCTTCCAACCTGGTACACGTGAAGATTGGGTCGTCGCACTGAAGCACGCTACCACATTCACTGTTGATGGCACACGCTATGACGTCCAGAACCCCAAGCGTACAGAGGCAATCGGCGAAATGAAATCGAGCAAATGGGTGGCATATGCTCTTTGGGCACTCGTGGTTCGCTTCTATGAACTCGCGAAGAAGGCCGACTCGCTTGATATCCTCCTTGTGCTCTGCGGTTACATCCTCATGCATGTTACTTTCCTCCGCCTATTCTTCAAGTCCCGCGCCTTGGGATCCAACTTTTGGCTGTCGAGCGGCATTTTCTTCTCCGCGATTCAAGCGTTCCTGTTCACTCTCCCCTTGTGCCGCTTCCTCGGCATTCCGTTGGACCCGATTTCGCTCAGCGAGGCGCTCCCTTTCCTTGTCTGTACCGTTGGCTTTGATAAGCCGCTCCGCCTCGCAAAGGAAGTTCTCGCCCATCCTCAGGCTCTTACTCCCCAATCAGATGGCCGCATGAAGCCTGCTGGCGACGTCATTCTCGAGGCCTTGGACAAGAAGGGCAATCTCATTCTCCGTGATTATGCCCTCGAAATCGCAGTGCTCTTGGTTGGCGCTAACAGCAAGGTTGGCGGTCTGCGCGAGTTCTGCGCTCTGGCTAGCATCTCGTTGGCTCTCGACTGCATTATGCTGTTCACGTTTTACACGTCTGTGTTGACGATCATGCTCGAGGTGAGTATTGTCTTCAGCTTTGAGCGATCGGTCCCAGGCGCATGATGCGCCTCTTCGGCACGTGCAATGCCTGCGCGCGCTCCGAGGCTCTCTCCTATCCGGGGACCTGGCCCTCAATTGTCTCCCTGTTATGTTTTCACACCAAGATCCTGACGCTGACTGCATCTTTTGTCTTTGCTACTTGTTCTAGGTTCGCCGCATTAAGATGGTCCGGGAGATTTCACGCTCTAGGTCAAGCTCTGGTTCGAATATGAAGTCAGCGATGGCCAAGGCTGAGGTGAAGGCTGTTGAGACTATGCAACCCAAGAACCTCTCCGAGAAGTGGTTCGCCAACATCTTCGGTGTCAAGGGGTCTTCGTTGAGCCCAAGCAAAGAGTTCGAAGAGAACCCAATGGCGAGACTGAAGCTTTTGTTGGTGAGTTGGTGTTCTTTGGTTCCCGTGCTTCGGATCTTCTGACAAGTCGATGTAGATTGCTTCGTTCCTGACTCTGCACATTATGAACTTCACCACCACTCTCACCCCTGCGACCGCTCTCGCACGTCACTCCAGACACACTGTCCGCCCTCACTTGAACGCCGACCACCCTCCTGCTCCTCGTGTCGACTACTCTACACCCGCTCTCTCTGAGGCCCTTGCCTCGCTCGCTCACATTCACACTTCTGGAGCTTCTGATTCGACTGCCGTTTCGCTCTACGTGAAGATTGCCGCTCCTATCACCGTCCGCGTTTCCCCCAGCTCTGCTCACCCCGAATCCACCACCCTGTCTTCCGTTACTGCCAACATTGTTTCCGATCACACCGGTATCATCGAGAACTTCATGTCCAGCTGGACTACTCTCGTCGGCGACCCCGTCATGTCCAAGTGGATCGTCCTCATTCTCGGTGTCAGCGTATTCCTCAACGGCTACCTTCTCAAGGGTATTGCAGCTGGAAGCGGGCTCCCTAGCCGAAAGGGTGGTGTCCGTTTCAGGTCTCGTGCTGCTTTCCGCACGGGCGACGCCTCAGAGCCCATCGATTCTGAGGAGAAGGTCAAGCACGGACCCTCTTTCCCTGCAGTCATCATGCCCAGCATTGGCCCCGTCGTCGCTGAAGCTGCTCCTGCACCTCCCGCTCCCGTCCCCGCCCCGATCAAGAAGGTTCTTGCCGTCGATGTCCCCAAACAGCCTTCGCAGCCTCAGGGTCTCAGTCTCCCTGTCGACTTGAACACCGTCGACGCATTGCTTGAGAAGGAGCGCTTGACTGCTGAACGGCTGGAGCGTGCGAAGACTGAGGATGTTAGGCCACTTGCTGAGCTGGTGGATATCTTCGAGAATGGACCAAGGCCTGTGAGCGCAAGCTTGGCTCTGCTGACCGACGAAGAGGTTATCCTGCTGTGCCAGACTGGAAAGATCGCGGCATATGCTCTTGAAAAGGTGTTGAATGATTTGGAGAGGGCGGTTAGCATTCGTAGGGCATTGATCTGTGAGTCTCTTTACCACGGCGCTTTTGGTTTAGTTTTAATCATGCTTTACAGCCCGTGCTTCTAGGACGAAGACTCTCGAGGGCTCTGACATCCCCATGCTGCACTACGACTACTCTCTCGTCATGGGTGCTTGCTGCGAAAACGTCATCGGTTATATGCCTCTCCCTCTCGGTATCGCTGGTCCTCTTAAGATCGATGGCGAGCAGTACCCTATTCCTATGGCCACCGCTGAGGGCACTCTTGTCGCTTCAACGTCTCGTGGAGCCAAGGCCCTCAACGCTGGTGGAGGTGTTACTACTGTTATCACGTACGACGGCATGACCCGTGGACCAGCTATCGACTTCCCTTCGATTGTTCAGGCTGCTGCTTGCCGTGCATGGATTGAGAGCGTTGACGGTTACGCCACTGTCAAGAATGCGTTCGAGTCGACATCTCGTTTCGCCAAGCTGCAGAGCATCAAATGCGCTATGGCTGGCAGGACGCTCTTCGTCAGGTTCGCCACGAGGACTGGTGACGCCATGGGCATGAACATGATCTCGAAGGCCACGGAGAAGGCGTTGGAGGCTATGCAGAAGGAGTTCCCTGACATGATCACCCTCGCCTTGTCTGGCAACTATTGCACTGATAAGAAGCCTGCTGCGATCAACTGGATCGAGGGTCGCGGTAAATCAGTTGTCGCTGAGGCTGTTATTCCTGGCAAGGTCGTTAAGACGGTGCTGAAGACCACTGTTGAGGCGCTCTGCAACTTGAACACGAAGAAGAACTTGGTTGGAAGTGCGATGGCTGGCTCCGTTGGAGGATTCAATGCCCACGCTGCGAATATCCTGACTGCGATATTCTTGGCGACTGGTCAGGACCCTGCGCAGAATGTAGAGAGCTCGAATTGTATGACGCTTATGGAACCGTAAGTACTTCTCGGTTCAGTGACACGATTAATGAACTGATACAATTCGCAACAGAACGAATGGCGGTGAAGACCTTCTCATGACTGTATCCATGCCCTGCATTGAAGTTGGCACCGTCGGTGGAGGCACTATTCTGCGGCCACAGGGCGCGGTCCTCGACATGCTCGGCGTCAGGGGTGCACACCCAACGGTTCCCGGACAGAATGCTCAACAACTTGCTCGTATCATCGCAGCTGCCGTCATGGCTGGCGAGCTGTCTCTCATCAGTGCCCTCGCCGCTGGTCACCTCGTCCGCGCGCACATGGCCCACAACCGATCACAAGTCAACACTCCCAGCACATCAAGACCCGTCACCCCTGGGCCTGGCACACCACCCGTGGGTGCGTTCTGGCAAAGTGCAGCAAAGACAGAGATCAAGCGAACGCCGAGTTCGTTATCGATGTCGTCGACGTCTTCGGTGAACGGGTACATAGTAGATGGGAAGCCATAGGCACCGCACAGGCGAACGTTCCCATGGCTTTTTCATCGTATCCTGGACTACGCACTATCTTCTTGTTGCTATCTCTTGTTTTTATTATGATTTTTTTTTTTTTTCATATCATCATCGTGTCCCCTCCTGCATAGCTTTCGGAATCTCTCAGTCAATCATAAGTAGTTAGTGTACACGCAATTTCGGCCAATTTGGCTGGCAATCCATATCCTGCATTCTCCATCGACTTTGGGGCTCTACAGTGCTTTTTCTATACATCCTATATTCATGTATATACGCTTAAGACGTTCGAATGCACTCGACAAGTTTCGTGTCTTCAGGAGTATGGGGAGATAACGATTCGCGGTCTTTCGGCGCCTGTGTATTTTCAACTTAACCTGCGCGTATGTGCCACCACACGCCAGGCTTGACCTGAGTGAACAGTGAGTACATATCCTATATCTCCTCGAAGGTTTTCTAATCATCTACAGCGATACGGTCTTTGTTGTACCATGCTTATCTTCATCGTCAAGAAATGGAAGCAGTGTAACCGGTTTCTCACGACTCACGAAGTGGCCACACCACTGTGACCATGCCTTGATAACAATCCCCCGCTGATATCTCTGCGCATATACGACTTGAGCGAAACGGACGAGTAGTCGACGTCTATCGTTATACCATGCACCTGCTCAGGGAAAACGACTGGTTGCTGCTAACCGTCTTTGCTTATTTGCTTCTAAGAGTAGTTCGTAGGAAGACAAGGTTGTCAAGCCCTCCAGGGCCTCCGGGTTTACCATTTATGGGGAACGCGTACCAGATACCCTCGGACAGGCAGTGGCTCAAATTCGACGAGTGGATCAAAGAATACGGCACGTTTCCCTCGAAACCTGGTCACTGTCACCTCTAATATATGCTGTTCATGGTTAGGTGACGTTGTGCAAGTCAACGTTATGGGACAGCCAACTATTATTCTAGGCTCTGTGCAAGCAGCAATCGATTTGTTGGACCACAGAGGTGCGCGTCCGGCTAAGTGATGCATAGTACACAGCTGTCAGTTAACGGACTGTACAGGATCGATATACTCTGATCGGCCACCTGCAATCATGGTTGGCGAACTGTAAGATCCCTTGATTCGCAAGAAAACCTGAGCATGTAGCTCATCGCGTTGTAGGGTAGGTTGGAATCGTGGCCTGGGTTATTCGCCAGGCCCCCATAGTCCTCGCTTCCGTGAGTTCAGACGGTTGTTCCACCAATTCATGGGCCCTCGTCAGGCACAAGAACTTTCCTTACTCGCTGCACAAGAGGAGAATGCGACTAAGCTGCTCTTACGTCTCCTTAACAAGCCGGAAGAGTTCATGTCGCATGTACGACAGTGAGTGCATGATCAGTATTCGATTGTCTTCGATGTCACAGACCCATGCATCTGTGCTCTAGAACTACAGGTGCATTGATACTCAAACTTACTTTCGGGTATAACGTAGCGGAAGACCAGAGTGAAGATCCTCTAGTGAAGATTGTGGAGAAGGCGATGAAAGGGTTTGCACAAGCTTCTGAACCGGGTGCATTTCTGGTAGATGTTATCCCATTCCTGAAGTACGTTCCGGCTTGGCTTCCTGGAGCCGGTTTCAAACGACAAGCTGCCAAGATGCGTCACGACTTAGAGGATCTGTACGATGTGCCGTATGAGTTTGTACGGCGTGAGATGGTAAGGATGCGCTCTGGGTGGAATAAATTTAAGGATATCTAAGTATTTGTAGAGTAAAGGGGCTGTTGACCGAACATTCGTTTCAGCCTATCTTGACGAAAAGGGAACACCAGTGCCGGAGGAGGAAGAGTTAATCAAGGCCGCAGCTGCATCTCTATATTCCGGTGAGCAAATTTACCGGTTATAACTTGAATTTGAGCGTGATCCTGTTCACAGGCGGGGCCGACACGGTACGGCAAAGAGCCTTCGCCTCACCTCTGCTACATCTGCCTTACTAGGACTCAACAGACCCCATCTTCCCTGGCTTCCTTCATACTGGCCATGTGTCGATACCCCAAAATACAGGCCAAGGCACAGGAGGAAGTAGATTCCATTCTTGGTTCGGATTGGTCTCGGTTACCGACATTCATCGATCGTTCAAACCTACCATATATCAACGCCGTTGTCCTGGAGCTCCTGCGCTGGAATCCTGCGGTACCCTTGGGTAAGTGCTTAGATGATCTTGTCTAATCGATGCCTTAATTAGTTGAAAGGTCTTGCCCATCAGTTAACGCAAGACGACACGTATAGAGGGTGGCATTTGAAGAAGGGGACAGTGATCTGGGCGAATATTTGGTGCGTGTCGAGTTCAACATCTCTACCTGCATCTTCTAACGGGTACCGTGTGCTCTCCAGGACTTTGCTTCACGACGAAGCAGTTTTCCCAAATGCCTTTGAATTCCGTCCCGAACGCTACCTAGACGAGCACGGAAAGCTACTTTCGTTAGACAAGAACTCAGACCCAGTACTTGGTTTCGGTTTTGGAAGACGGTATGGAACCCCTTCAAAGCTCTTGTATCTTGCACTACTCAGCTGGCTGGCGCTTTAGAATATGTCCAGGGATGTACTTTGCCGATAACTCAATCTTCATCGCAGTCGCCATGATGATTTATGTGTTCACATTCACAAGGGCGCGTGACGGAAACGGAGAAGAGATCATACCAGAGGCAGAGTACGAAGGATTCATAGCGTGAGTATCGCGTCATATTTGACGCTGTAGCTTGTCGTTCAGCTAATCGTCCTTGTACGGTGACAGGCATCCAAGGCCGTTTTTGTGCACCATCAGGCCTCGTTCACCTGCCGCAGAGGCCTTGATAAGGCGTTCCGCATCGAGTTATCCAGATACCTCAGACCATGTTCAGCACTATATACCTGGTCACAATGGAGAATGCTAGTGACCAGGCACTCCGGGGAATATTGTCACTGCTGGAATAATGAATGTACGGCATCGAAGAGTTGTATTTTTTGTGAGCAATGATTAGTCTCATGTGACCACGTTCAGGAATCTCGACCGGTAGGTTCAATTAATCATAGAGGCGTTCATAGATTGCGCCAGACTCACAGGACATATGACACCTTAACACGCAATCCAGGACGGTAGTGGGAACTTGCTTTATCAGCAGATCGCTCGATGAGCGTCATCACCATTCTAGCTAGTCGTCACTGCGATATATAAGGCCTTCACCAGTGTTCCCAGAAGATCCCTCAGCTGGGAACTTCCAACGAACGACCTTCATCATGTCCAAGCAACTTACGCTCTACACAGCTAAGGTCTGCGCTCAACTTTGTGGCCCGTTTATTGTATTACTTACGATTTACTTCACAATAGATTTGTCCCTACGCTCATCGGGTACGCGATTTGCTAGGAGTACTGTGTTTTATGATTTATCTGGTTACGTGCGCAGACAGAGATTGCTCTGGCCGAGGCGAAAGCTCAGTTTACTCGATATGAGATTGATCTTCAAAACAAGCCCGAGTGGTACGCCCCGAAAGTGAATCCAGCCAGCAAGGTAAGAAATCTAAAGCGCTAATGATCTCGTACTGAGTAACCAACGCTCCCAGGTACCAGCGATTGCGTACGGAGGACCTGACGTTCCCCCAGATCAGCCTTCCCCAGAGTCAGTCAAACTGAATGAGTCGCTTGTGCTCGTTGAGTTTATTGCCGACCTCTATCCAAACTCTGGTATTCTGCCCAAGGATCCTGTACTACGTGCCAAAGCACGCCTGTTCATAGATGCTATATCGAACAAGTATTCGCCAGCGGCGTTCAAGGTCGTTCACTCCGAAGACGGAGACCCGGAGGCGCTTGTTCAGGCTCTTGAGAGCTTACAAGCCCTATTACCGTCCAAAGGCTTCGTGATAGGCGAATTCTCTGCTGCAGATATCGCCATCGCACCCTTCATCGCGCGTCTTGAGACAACATTGTCGAACGATCTGGGTCCTTGGCCTGCGAATTCAGGGAAAGGTCCGAAGATTCTCGAGCTGCTGAAACAGCCGAAGCTTAGTAGGTTTTGGGAGTACGCCCAGGAAATTCAATCTCGTCCCAGCTTTGTCGCCACATTTGATAAGGTATGTCTCAAGGATCTCACGGACTGTTGTGGGGTATTTGGAGCTAACCACTTGCCATGGTAGGACGTGATCATCAAAGGAGCTGAGAGAAGGTTTAAAGCGTTTAGGGAACAGAAGTATGGGGCGTGAAGATAATTCGCAAATACATAGTGAAATGATCAAGTGAATGTGACATGCATATTGCGAGCTCGATTTATCGTGCAAGTGTGTTGCACACCTCTCACGGCCCCATCCCTTCTGGCACAGGCGGACCAAGAACTTGAAGCTGCTTGGTGTCGTGTGAGCAGCATACTTACTCCCTGCTTGGTCAGCATATCCCGACGCAGCGTGTGCCTGCTTTATAAGCGAACTTATGCAATCGTCATCAGCATGAGATGGGTGGCGGTGGTATACATATATAACCATCAGCTGTGTTGGTATCAAGGTTGCATTATTCGCACAGTGGAACTCTACCCTCAGTGGACTGCGATCATCATGGCCCAACAGCTCACGCTCTACACTGCAAAGGTGAGATAGCCGCTCTTCCTATAGGCTGTTGACTTGTCTAACCTAGATACTACTATAGATCTGCCCTTATGCACATCGAGTATGTGACATGTCTAGAATCAGCACTATCTAGCCTTATTAACCTCGTGGCAATTCAAGACAGAGATTGCTTTGGCTGAAACGAAGGCGACATTTACCCGATACGAGATCAACCTTTTTGATAAACCGGATTGGTACGCACCTAGAGTCAATCCCGCTAGCAAGGTAAGTTTTATCGGGCAAGAACGAGCATCCATCTTATGCGATCTATTATGCTTTTAGGTACCGGCAATCGCGTATGGAGGACCCGACGTTCCGCCTGATCAACCTTCACCTGAATCGGTGAAGCTGAACGAGTCTCTCGTGCTCGTCGAGTTCGTTGCGGATCTCTATCCTGAGTCCGGAATGCTCCCTAAGGACCCTGTTTTACGTGCCAAAGCCCGGATTTTCATTGACGCTGTCTCCAACAAGCTCACGCAAACCCAGTACAAAGTAATCAACCGAGGTGAAGGAACCGCGGAAGACCTTGTGCAAGCATACGAGAGTCTGCAGGCGCTACTTCCTCCGAAGGGGTTTGTCGTCGGAGATTTCTCCATAGCAGACATTGCTATCGCACCCTTCTTGGCTCGCATCGAATTGCTACTGTCCAATGACTTGGGGGCATGGCCTGCGGGTAAAGGCGAGGGGCAAAGAATCTTGGGTTTGCTTCAGCAGCCTAAGCTCACTAGGATCTGGGAGTACTGGAAGGAGCTGCAGAAACGTCCTAGTGTGGCTGACACGTTCGATAAGGTCCGTCAGACATTCATGTCCGTTCGAATTATGGAACTAATCTAGGATGCCTTTAGGACCTGGTGTTGACCCAATTCGGGAAGGTTTTCAAGACCTTGCGTGAGCAGAAGTTCCCCTCATAAATTTGTTTATAGTTCTACAAAGTCTTATAAATACACAAGTTCATTATGACATGCGTCTATGGTGTTGTCACGTTCTGTTGGTTAATTCCACATTCAGGGATTCAAGCCTCTCTGAGATGCCGAGTGTCATCTTTAAATTAGGACTCCGGGGCTAAATCTTGCCTAGACGGTCTCTGACACTGGTGTTGAGTTCGACGATGGTGCATCGGGCTTTTCGCCTGATGCATTTTCATACTGGGAGAAAAATATCAGGCTTGAGATAGTGTCAAGACCTTCATACATGCGGTCTACTTACCCACGGATCTACAGTAACTGCAATTTCTTTCTGGACTCGGATGATCGGTAACTATGCAGCACGTCAGTAATATATTGCGCCGTTCGATCAGGAGGAAACAAACTACGTGTCCATTGGAGAAATGCGATTGGATTCGCGAGAGGTCCAAAGTGTAGTTCCCATTCGTGGCTGCTCTGTCCACTATACCTCTACGAGCATTAAGCCTACATAACCTTGCGGCATGAACATCATGATGCACTTCGGTCAACGAAAAACTCACATGGCGAGCATCGAATTTGCGTATACTATTTGACAAGCATTCAGTTTTATCAAGTCAGACATGCGAGAAGAACATTACCGACGTTTCGCCTCTAGCTCCATGATGCCTCCGTATGTGATGCTCTCTTTTGAGAGATTGGACTGCCGGGAAAACACGAGAAGTCAGCTACATCGAATGAACGTTGAACATGTTATTTACCGTAATGAATAATGCAATTGATGCTATGCTATGGGACCCGTGGCACTACTTCAACACATCGACTCTTACGTATGAAGATAGCTACACACAGATTGAGAGCACCAGCACCAATAACAAGATTGATAAGGGTCCCAACTATATTCCTCGTGCTCCTGTGAATATATACTTTATGTTTAGAGACATTCTTAGGTTCAAGTCTGCGCGTGTGACTCACCGTTTGATGGCCCATGAACGGCTGAGATAAAGATGTAAGGTGAGAACGAAGGTAGTTGCTAAGTCCATGATGACATTCAAGGCAAACGCAGTATTGAGAACGATCTGAAGACGTTAAGAACAATTTGAAGGGACAGAATAGTGGTTCACAAACCCAGTAGCTCTTGTCTGCGTCGATGGCATCCCATTCAGAGTATTGAAACCTGCGCACAGCGGTGGTCTTCGTCAGTAGGGTTCTTATCCGAGGTAAACATGTAGTTACAGATAACTGTCATAACCTGTCGAAATTCGGGGCATCAGCATAGTGGTTCGTGTAGCAGTGGTAGACAGAAATCACATACGGAAGGCAACACCTAATGGACAGTCAATCATTCTAGTCTATCGAGTATTTCGAGATTCACTCACCCATGCGTGCAAACCACAAAACACTCTATATCATACAGTGTCAGCATCATGAAATCTGGCGGGATGTGCGAACATCTAGTACCAAAAATCCCGTGACGATGCTGTTCGAGTACACTGCCCACCGTCAATCTCATCATTTTAAAGAGATCACACAGACTACTGTCACTTACGACGCCAGATCCGATAGATATACCAGCTGGTTGAGAAGTGTATATCAGCCCGATACCATGGCCATGGATGGTCCAGGCTCACCCTTGAACCAGACCACTGATAAGGTACTGAAAATGCTGTGTGGGTCACAATCGTACGTATGGAAAGAAGAGTGAAAGGAGTACCTCTGATAATATGGATGCCTAGTCGCCGGAAATGTAAGCTCACAATATGTCCATGTAGATAAATCAAGTTACTGACTCCGACGCTCCTAACAGACAGTCAGTTGATGATAAATATCCATTCCGTATGGCTTCGCTTACCAGACGATCTTCGCAAGTGCTTTTGAGTTATTGTAGTCGAGAATTAGATAATCGTAAAGAGCATGGATGCAGAATGCCACATGTGCGGTTTCTAGAACACTAGACGGACGGTTTAGCTGTGTAAAGTACGCGCTTGAAGGTGACGCACACCAGTACGCCTACAAGCCAGCGGACGATACAATGATCTTCATACGTTGTCCAATAGAAGTATATCTGGGCGCAGAAAACGCCGTAGAGCCTAGAAGTCATAAGTACCTGGAGGCTCAGTGGTTATGAGCAATGAGATAGACTTACACAAGCACGAAGCATATGATTATAAAGCAAGGTCCGATGAATTCCTCTGAGACGGTATGAGACATGGCGTAACGGCGCAGCTCTGGGGTTGAGACATTGGCACTCTATCCTTGTTAAATACTCTTCGAGAGGGAGACCGGTGTTTTGTCTGTTCATGTAATTGCGCTGCGTGGTGTGGAGCTTGATCAAGAGTCGGTGAATGCCTATCAAAGATGCTTCAGCGTTACGAATTCCGCTCACACGCAGCGTGTTGAGAATGGGATTGCAGCCGTTCTCGGATCGATAGTGATTGGCCGCTTGTCAACAAGCCGCTATAAATTTGCTTTCAAGGATAGAAGTATCGAGTCAATGCGTGATGGCAGCGTCTCAAAGCCTTGTATTACTGTCAGCATGCCCCATCGGATTGAAAGCCCGTGTCGGTACGCACGTCTCGAAGACCGTGCGTGCGTGCATGACATCGCTTGGAGCAAGCAAAACCAGCTGACTATGGGTGTGTTCTGTAGATAGTGAGAACAGTGGCGGTCATGCAGGATCATATCTGGTCAATTATTATGAGACGGTAGTGATTTATCGCCGCACCAGCCGTGTATCCGGACGATGTAAAGAATACTGTTGGCTGTGGTTCAAGCGATCATTGTCATCTTTGGTGTTTGTTGTACTATGATTGATGGACGTACATGTGTCATTCCGTACATACACAGCTTGGGGATTGTTCATGGCTCGTATCGTTGGGGCTTGGCAAACCTCACTTAGTAGCGCAGTATGATCTCCGACACACGCACGTCCGCCAGATGTTAACCTGGTTCATCGTTAGGAACTCGAATCAAAAAGGCATTGAGGTGAGCTAAGTCTGACCTTATCGCGATCGTGACCTCTTGTTAACTGGCAGAGCTGAAACTGATCACGGTGAATATTACCCATCCAGCCTCCGACCAGCCACAGCTGACCACGGTGGTTACAATCCAACAAGACAAAGACTTCTCAAGGTGTCTTGAAGGAAACGGTGAGCGCCATGACTTGAACTCGCTCAAATAGAACTCGTTCATGTCGGGGCTTGCTCGAGCAGGAGATGGTTCGGGTAGAAGTCAAAATATGAACGTAATTGATGAAGTGCAATGATATTTCTGTCGGCGTACATCGCAAGGATCCGATACCCCCGGAAATCGGCTGGACTGCCCCTCAAAACTTGAAAAAGAGAAATCGTGCACAAGCACCTTGGCCCGTTCACGATATCATATAAAGCACCCAGCGACTGAAATTCCACTACATACCGTAAGGAGACATGGGGTATAAATTTGATTTCCATCCACGCTCAGCTGTTTAATGAGCATCCCGACGCTGATATCGATGGTTTACTAATCGTAGTTAATCCCTCCGTCGACGCTTATGATCTGACCTACAGCGCAATCAGCAAAATGCCACAAGCGCGACCATCTATAGGGTAGAATCGCGCTTACCATTGACAAAGCTTGCTTCTGGTCGCACCAAGTAGGATACCAAACCAGCGATGACCGATGGGTCGGCCAATTTGGCATCCGCCGGTAAGCCTATTAACTGAAAGTAGATTAATCAAACAAATCTTTAAATGCGTGTATACAATGCCTACGTCTCTGACGACCGACCCGGGACCTCCATGTTTTTCGTCGTCGGTATGGGTGGCTAAGGAGTTTGATCAGGGATCTGAAGCTGGTGGGGAACGATACGCTCATACCCATCGCGGTGTTGATGAGACCTGGGGCGTAGGAGTTGACTGTAATGTTGTGCTCTTTTAGTTCTTTCGCTGGAGACGAGGGTCAGGTTATCAAGTGCCACGGTAATATATTCGTGCGTACACATAACGTGAGTCAGCCCACGTATAGCAAACTTTGCCGCGGAATAGGCCCCTATATGGATACAACCTGCCAGCAATGTCAGCGAATATGCCAGCGGAAAAGAGAGACTCTATCGTGATTACCCTGTTTCCCTGCGATCGAGCAAGCTCCTGTATGACAGCATAATTTATGAGTGAATGTCATGCTAACGAGTTTTTAAGCTGACCAATTAGGCGGCCTCCCCGTCCTTGCTTGATCATCTGAATGGCAGCGTACTTGAAGCTGAGCATAGTTCCACGAGCATGAACGGCGAATATGGCATCCCACTCTTCGGTAGAAGCTATACAGATGACCATCAGAATCGTAATGTGAAACTTCCTTTCGATGAACATACATTCTACGATAGTTCGGCTGTGTTTGTTGACAAAACCCGCGTTGGCGACCATCTGTATAGGAATCAGACACCACGATCTTTGAAAGAGGTCGACGGCATAGCCAATTGTAAAGATATGTACCACGTCAAGGCCGCCCAGAGTTTGCACAACACTCTCCACAGCGTCCTTAACGGACCTCTCGTCTGATACGTCCCCAACTATCCATTGTGAACGCCTCCCGCTGTCATTGATTTTCTGCGCCACAGCTTGCATCTGTTCTTCCTTTCCCCAAATATCGAGGATCGCGACGTCAAATCCATCGTGGGCCAGCCGGAGGGCGATGGCTTCACCAATCCCTTGAGCTGCTCCAGTAACAACAGCGACGCGTGTGGTCATTGTGCTGATGGAAGTCTTTGTGGAATGATATCGGCGAGAGGTTGAACCCAGAGGGAATTGTACTTCGCGAGTGAACCGGTACCCAATATATACTACGATTGAGTGTACCCGGCCCGTAAATCTTAGAAAGCCTAGAGGAGAAGCTAGATAACAAGTCTTGTGACCGGGCGAGCGACGGGGAACGCCTTCGTGGCCCGACCCAAAGTAAAAGATTCTCTCGTAAGACCAGGCATCATCTGTGAGCGGCCTCAACCAGGCAATTGTTGATTAATAGAGCTGAGCTGCGTTCGTGAGGATTAGAACGCACCAATAAGTTACAAAGATGATTAGAATGGTCTGAAAGGTGTTCTGGATTGTCTGCAGCGTTGATGGTTCTGCGCCGATGTCGTAAGCAGGAAATGGAAAGACCAGAATGCCATACTCTTGAGTCCGCTCCTGAGCTTCTATGGAGATCAACTGGATGGTACACCTAATATGTCGGCTACATCAGTCTGGACCGAGGTTGTTTGGGCTCGGACGTACTGAGCGTGAGTATCAAGTGTCAATAAAAATTTATTCATCGGAGTAGAAGCAATAGGTCCTTCAATCGCCGCCTCTACACCTGAATTGAGAAGACGAATTAGAGTCATAGAAGATGCATACACACCTTAGTTTGAATAGGCAGTGGGCCTGCTCAAATTTCAATGACAGTCCCATCACCAGAGCCCCTTTTCGAATACCTTCGGAGGCCTGTAGCAGGCTGCGAAGAAGATGCCAGTGCAACGACAACGCCAGATTGTGTGCGCCGCGTATCAGCGAGCGCAGCACTCCGTGCCCTTTGGGCTATGCGTGGGAGCATTTTCATGTCACAATAGAGGCCTGAGAGCATGAAGGTAGTGGTATAAACGATACTTATTGGCGAAGGTGTGTGTGATCCGAGCGTTAAGTAGCAAAATGCTGCTTAGTCAGCATCATCCCCCGGAGACTCTGAGTCGGTCGCTAGCCTTGATCGGTACCCTAGGCCTGTAGGTGGCCAGATCGGATGTACACAATCAGTGATCATTGCCAGCTTAGAGTCATCTGTCTGCCAGTGCCAGCATGCCCACTGGTTATGAATATTGAGGCCTTAGGACTGCATGTATCGATTTGCATCTTACAACGCTCTGAGTTCTGCGGTACTTTTGCATCGTGAATTCTACGTTATCACGGCTGCAAGTTGAAGTAAGATGATTATCAAGCCAGTGAAGTCACCTTCCATGGGTGTATATCATTTGCTATGACGAATCAGCTGTCGAAATAATGAACATGGGCTGATGACTCTCATTAACAAACTTCTCCCACACCCATTCCATTCTCAATGGCATCCAAGAGCAAATCCTGATAGTCACCAACGGCCTCCCACATGGCAAAACCCAGCAAGCCTTTCTCGCGGATGAATGCGCCTTTTGCAGCTATAGCCGGCGCTGTTAGTACACATACTTGGAACAAGAGTCCAGAACCGTAACATACCGAACGAGCTAGGATCATCGTACGAGACCATAGTCAAGGTAACAGGGTCATAGATGAACGGCTAAAGATCGTGACACAAACCGAAGCGCGTGAGCCACTATTGTTTCACACTAAGCAAAGGAACTCAACTCACCGTCTGGCTGCAGTTGTCAAATCGGTAACCCATACCCTCGACCGGATTACCGCCCTCGTTCAACCAGCCCTTCTCAATGAGCCCTTTGAAATTGAAGATCCCAGAGTATCCTCCCGATGTAGGATTACCACACTGATCGGTGCCAGGTTCCGAGTAGGTGTCCCATGAGTCTCCTACGACTTGCTGGTTAGCATCAAATGGCGGATAGGCAGCAAGAGGTCTCGTTCCGGTTGGCTGTGAGCTACTTGAGTTGCTGACGAGGAGAGAGGCAGCCAATGACTGAGCTTGCGAGTTATCAAAGGCGGCGTCTTGACCAACGTGATACCCATGGCCATACGATGCCACTCCTAGTAACAGCTGGTTCTCTGGGAACCCTGCAGTTGTCCAAGCATTGATAGCTGACACAGCAGATCCCTGCTTTTTGTCATCCGCCGCGCACGTGTCGTCCAAAGGAGCATTAGGACCGACGGATGACGACCAGGTACCCCAGATATCGTAGTCCATTATAGCGACGTAGTCAAGCACATCAGCAAAACCAGAGACATCCGTCGAGGGCGAGCCATCTTGAGATGCGAAGGGCACAATAGACGATGCAGCGGAGATGGTCATAGAGGATCCTTGAGGGGTGGCGCGAAGCTCCTTGAGAAAGGCCAAGAAGTTGGGTGTGTCTTCCGGCGAGATGATGTTACATCCCATCCCTTGTTTGTTCGGATATTCCCAGCTATGGATACGCATCAGGGGACCAGCTTTGTACTTATGAGCAAAAATCGACTCACTCAAAGTCAACGCCATCAAGGTTGTATTTCTGCACAAGCTGTAAGACGGCTTGTACGAATGCGGTGCGGTTTGTCGCCGAGTTGACCGCTGTGGAAAAGTACTGCGATCCGGTCCAGCCGCCTATGGTGATGATTGCTGCCACATTCTAACATCAAACATATGTCAGCATGACTGAGAGATATAGGACACAGCAATTTACTAACATGTTGGTGCGCGAGCTGCACAAATTGCGGTAGCAGCTGTTCGTCCGCCTCTTGCAACGTAAGAGTGTTCACGTCTGGTGTAGTCTCCCTACATCAACGAATGCCTTGGTCAGCAAAGGTAACCGCACCGGTTCAACGAAAACAACTCACGCAAACGCGTAGTTGACCACACTATACTTGTCCCAGCTCAACTGATCGGGAGGCAGATACTGAGCATGCCACCCAGTGTACCAAGTGGCTGCGACCGCCCCCTCAGAGGATTGGCAGACAGGCGCAGCCCGTACAGCAGTAGGAGCGGAGGGTCCAGTAGTCATGGAGAGTGTGACGATGGACAAGAGGGACAGAGGGATGTTGGATGTCCACATCTTGGCTGCGTGCTACCACCAGTGTAGAACGAGGAGGAAGGAGGAAGGACGGGTGCAGCAAGGAAGAGCGAGCTTAGGATCATTATAAGTTGTTCAGCTTCCTGAGTTGCTGACATTGCTGACATGCATATGCCAGCCCCTAGAAAGAGCCAATGAAGCGATGAGCGGTCAGCCTGGTCTCGATTACAACTTGCACACCGATCGCGAGTTGAGGGCGACCATTTCAGTCTCGCTGGAAGACACAATCATGCCCACACAAGATTGCTTGTTGCTCGAGTGTGCTAGACGAAGCCTCGTAGAGACTTGGTCGCACCAATGTCAGCATGGATGCACCGTTCCAACGAAGGTTGTTCTGTGCTTACTTGACTTGTGAGTTTGAGAATCTCGGGTACTAAATCAATACGAATTCCTAAAGGCCTTGATAGGAACAGCTGTTTCATCTGTTGTTGAAGGTACCCAGGTCGAGTGAACTAGCATTAAGTAGCGGCTGCAAGGGACAACGACGAATCGACTCCGAGTCGTCCTCGCTGTTAGAGGCGAATCACCGATCTGGTTCGGTTCATTTCGCATGCAAGTCGGTCTGATCCGCTCAAGTTTCGCCCCACGAAATCATGAAATACGGAACGATGTGAATTCGAATGGGATCTATTCATACATTTGTTGTTGGATGTTATGTTACAGAATGCATGGTACTCGTACAATTAATTTTCTTGACTAAACGTAAGCAGTTGAGGGCAAGCAACAATCGAGAAGACGAATTCCAGGGCAACGACAGAACTCCAAAGGTCGAGCGATCTCACGCAGAGATGTCAAACGCGCTGCTCTCCCAGCCAGGCTTGCTCTTCTCCTCCTCAGATTTGACCTGGACGGTCTCCTTGAAGCTCTTCACCTTCTGGTACCCCTCCTTGACCTTGTCCTTCGCCTCACCAGCCAGATCCTTCGCAGCCTGTCCAACCTGCTTCGTCTTCTGAGCAGCCGCGTCCTCGAGCTCGCTCGGATCGACATCCATCTCCCTCGCCGCTTTATCCTTCAGACTCTCTGAGAAGTTGCCCTTCGGTCCGCGCTTCTCGCCAGAGAGAACCTGCGGCTCCGCGCCCATAGCGAAGACAGCATCTGAACGGACATTGCCCTCGTCCTTGATGAGACCGGTGCCGGTGGCCTTCCAGCCCGTGAAAAGTCCACCTTCACCGCGGCTAAGTTTGCCAAGCTCGCTCCACCAGCCAGCGACGATAGAAGCTCCACGACCGAGACCCGCATCTTCAAAGACCTCAGCGCGGTTGCCGACGTCCCACAAGATGGAGTCCAGCCAGTCGAGACTGCCACGAATGTTCTCGGCGAGGACAGTTTGCAGAGTGTCTCGGAAGCGGGAAGTGATGATAGGCTTGAGGACCGAAGCAATGATTTGGTGGTTGCTGTCCTTAATATTGAGGCTGAGTTCGTCGGACACCTTCACCTCTACGCGCTGAACTTCCCAGAAGCCCTTCTTCTTCTCGCGCTCCTTGAGACCCTCCGGAGAGTTGGGGATCATGCGGACAACGATGTCGATGTCGATGCCCTGAGGTGGCAAGGTAAGCTCGAGAATACCGTTGAATTCGGACGGGCCAATGGAAGCGTTCTTCTGGTTGAAATAGAATGACACCTCGCGAAGAGCGAGTTGTACGCCCTGAGCGTAGATACGGGTGAGCGAGCCGACAGCGGTCTGAGCGGGGCCCGACGCAGGGGCGGTGATGTCGATGTCGGTGATGTTACGGATGTATGCGTGGCCTGGGAGTAAAGCGAAGGTGGAAATATCAAGGTCTTCGAGAACAAATTCGACGTCGTTGTCCTTGTACTCGGTTCTACGGCACAGGTCAGCAATTTAGTGATTAAAGATGGGGTCAAACCACATACCTTGGGATAGGAATATCCTTGATGAGACTGAGTACCCTCGGAAGGTAGGCGTTGAAGATGTCCTGCCACAGCCATACTGGCTGATCAAGGGCGGTATCAGCAGCCTTCTCAGCTCCCTTGCTGGCAGCGGTGATGAAAGCGTTCTCGATGTCGCTCGCAAGCTTAGACTGAGCCTTCCTGACACGTGAAAGGTCTTCTCCAGCCTGAAGAGCCTTGTCGAACTCGTTCCACTCGGCCTTAAGCTTGCCAACATCCTCCTGCCACTTCCTACCCTCCTCGCCTTCAGGATGCTCTGGGTCCATCATCTTGTTCCACCGCTCGCTCAACTGCTTCCTCTTCTCCTTAGACTCGCCAGAGCGCACGTAGCCCTTCTCATCCAAAGACTTCTGAAGATGGTCCAGCACGTCGTCAGTCCACTTCCTGAGCTTTTCGTCTTGCTGAATGTCGACACCGCATACGCGGAGCGCACCGAAGAAATCGTCGAGACTCTTGCCGTCTGCTTGACGTTCAAAGAACTCACGGGCACCGCGTATGGCCTTGATGAGATGTTGATCAGGGGTGGGGTCGTCGATGAAGGATTCGAGAGAAGTGTCGGTATTGACGTCGCCGGCGGTATCGAGCGACTTGTGCAGCCACTTGCGAACGACAGAGAAGATGGTAGAGACCGATTGACGGTACTCCTCATTCTCTTGGGCGTTGTCGCAGATCTATAATAGTAGGATACATCAATGCCCATCCTCCATAGAGAAAACGCTAAAAGATCTTACCTGGTTGAAAGCGTCAGATAGACGTTGAGTAGTGCGATCTGAGGCGTTCTTCGCAGTCTCGGCGGCTACTTGACCGGCGCCGATGGTCTTAG
Organism: Irpex sp. Y119-03; assembly: GCA_037042295.1. NCBI lineage: Eukaryota > Fungi > Basidiomycota > Agaricomycetes > Polyporales > Irpicaceae > Irpex > Irpex sp. Y119-03. Next base: position 33,115 of record JAXQKB010000148.1, on the reverse strand, counting down.
AACCAGCGACCTTGACAGTATCCATGGTGGTCTCCCATTGCTCCTTCGTGTCCTTGTTCTTGAATTTCTCCTCTTCAGGCACGTTCTTGAGACCAAGCTCGTTGCGCTCGCCCTTCTCGACGTCTTCGTCGACCTGACGAAGGGTTTCGGCCGTCGAGCCAGCACTCTTGCTGACATATTCTGCAGCATCTGCGAGAGCTAACCGGAGGAAGGAGGCAAAATCGTGGAAGACGTTCCCGCCTTCGGAACCGATAGTCGACAGTAAGACGGACAGCATTGTGCGGACAGAACGTGCGACAGCTGCTGCATCCTGAGAGGCCTGATCTGGAGCCTCTCCAGACGTAACATTCGTCGACGTGTTCGAGATATCGGCCTGGTGAAGGTGCCAGAAGGCCTGTTGGATGAGGTTGTCGCCTACGGAGGAAGATGAGTACTACAGTATGACAAAAGGTAATACGCTACTGACCATTCTTGTGCTCCCCGGAAAGCTTGTATGCGGTTAACAAGTCACGTATATCCCCTACGAGGGCCTTGCCCTGCTGGCTGAGCTCTCCTGAGTCCGAGGAAGGCTCGATCTGAGACAACTGGCTGTTCAGGAACCAGTCGATCCACTGGCTGACTTGCTCCTGCGAAGGAAGCTTGCCGGCGTCGAGAGCTGCGATAACTGATGAAGCCTTGTCCATTATTGTTGCTTTAAATTTGTGTGAGATTCGTTACGAAATGCGAAAGTTACTGGTAGTCGTAGCGGGTCGTAAGAAAAGGGCAGAGAAAGTTGGATTTGACCTGCTGCCCCGCGAGGGGTTATATACCGCCATGGCCTTGGGAGGGGCCTGCGCGAAAGAGCCACAGTGAGAACGGACATGACGCATTGCTCAACTGTGGGTGGAGTGAATGACGAGGGACCAGTCACAGAAACTCTAATCCTGGCGCTGCGTCTCCGCTCCATGCCCCAATTGGAAAGAGGGCGGGCCTGGGCGGGTCTTCCCACGTGAATTGAACACAGGCGCCAAATGAAGTGTCTGCAACGCAATCTTATCATATCGCAAGTGGCACGAGTCCGAACTCGCCTCACTGGAGTAAATACACTCATGGCCTCTACATTACGCATTCAGAGCACGCACTGTCAACGGCATCAGCACGCCTTCTTGGAACCTGCCCTTCACCATGGGAGACATCAGTCCAACTGGCATACGCATGATCTCTGTCTCGGTCGAGGGAAGCGAGAACTCGAAGTTCTCAATCAGGGCGACGAGAATGGCTTGCATCTCGATCAGCGAGAACCTCCACCTGTATGAAAGAATATTAAGTTAAGACAGTGACAGCAAGCAAACAAGGACCTATACGTACCCAATACAACCACGCATCCCGGCGGCTACGTTGACGTTAATCGCGATGTCAGTAAGGGTCAGGCACGTATGCTGTTCGAAATGGCAACTCACAGAAGGACATCCTGTCGAATATTTGAGATGAGTAAAGAGATAATCGCCTACGAGGCCAGTGAGATAGAAAACTCACAAATTCCCGTACATTCCAACCTTGACCTCATTCTCTACCTTACCATCGAAGAAGCGTTGCGGGTTGAATTCGTCCGCATCTTCTCCCCAAATGCTCTTAATACTGGCGCAAGTAAAATAGTTAAGGTAAGATACGTATCAGCGAGACATCCGGAGGCGTGGTTACACGCACCGATTGTAAGCACAGATAGAGATGAGGAAACCTTGGCCTTTAGCAATCGGGACATCCTCAATGAGCTCGCCAGTAGTGGTAGTGATGGGTTCAGAAAGAGGAATTACGTCGTCCTTTCCAGCCGTGCGAACAAGGTGATAGACGATAGGATGGAAACGAAGAATTTCCTATATTCCCCAGCCCGATTAGTACTATCATGGACACCTCTCATGATGCACACTCGCCTTGAGAAGAGCCTGCAGGAAGGGCATACTCTCGAGGTCTTCCATCTTGAGGTCAGCACCCTCACCATCCCTCTCAACGACTTCTTCACGCTTCTGCTTGATCTCTTCTCTTAATTGTTCCTGGTACTTTGGCTGCTTCGAGAGCTCCCAGAGGAGCCAAGTCAGAGTGTTCGCCGTAGTTTCATGTCCGGCAATCGTCAATGTTGCCATCTGCGACCTCATTTCGTGTTTCGAAAGCTGGAACGAGGGATTCTCCGACATATTCGCGCGAACTGTACACGCAGTCAATGTCACGCACTGACGAAACCCGTTATGACAACTCACCAAGCACGCTCATAACGTCCCTTTTCCCCTTCTCGATCTCCACAGCTTTCGCTTCCTCAATCGCATTGTCCACCAACACGGTCGAAACCTTATCCACGACTTTCCTCGTGTGCCTAAACCGCTTGTACTCTCTCGTGGGCATATACTGCACGAGTCTCAACAAAGGGCGAGGCGTCCATTTCCACATCGCGCGGAAGAACACCACCCAGAGACTGGGATTAAGCTGAGAGTCGGCGAAGAGGTTGTCGTACGCTTCAGAGACCTCGTTCTTCGAATTGTCGAGAGCGCCAAAGTCGAAATGGAATGCAGCTAATCGAGGAGACGGATGAGAAAAAGCTTCAGCGAGAGTGACATCGTATAGTACGTACTCTCGCCAATCACATCCAAAGTCATACGAGCTAGCCACTTGTTCACTGGAATGACTTCCCCTTCTGGCTTGTCGTCCAGTATCTGCTCCTTCCACATGCGACAGAGCTACAATATCATTCGTCAGCATTCAGAGAACGCGGAGCTAAACAGGTTCATTCTACCTTTGCAGCACTGTTACGGAATTGTGGCAAAAACGAACGAAGTTGGGGAGCTGAGAACGCCGGGTTCATGACTTTGCGATGACGAGCGTGGGCATGGCCAGCTGCAGAGAGACAGCAAATGAGCTCATGGCCCTCGCTGCCAGGCAAGATAACGAGGAGTTAACGTACTGTGTGCGTTCAGGATTGAATCTCCCGTGAAAATCCCGGTAATGACATCCGACTCGATGCTCTTTGGATAGTTGTACCCTGACTTATGGAAGATATGTTGAAGTGCCTGAATTACATTGCAAGTTTTCAGCATCACAAAGTAAAGCATTATCGCGAGTACAGAGGAGCTACCTTGGGATCAGCTACAGCGAGAACATCTTGCTGTAAGCATGATTAGACAGTGAGAGATGGTTGATATTTCCCACAGACAGTGCACATACACCCAAGGGACCGTTCATACGCCACACCAGCCCATATTCCTTCACATACTTGAAGTCCAAATCTCCAACATTACTCTGGAAGAAGAATGTTCGAAGGTTTCCTGTAGCAACGTCAAGAGAACTGGTCAGTTTGCTCGTTGACGAGTAATAAGACGTATACACACCTTGCCAGAAGGACGGTTCGGGACCTCTGATATGCTTCACCGAGAGCCTGAAGAAGCGGCGATAAACCACATAGACAGCAAGTGTGATAAGCACAGAGTACGACAGAGCAGAGGTCGTGGACGCCATATTGCTGACGCTAGTCTGCAGTGTGGCGGCAAGAACGACCGAGGTAGTAAGTACGAAGTGCGTAACCAACGAAAACAGGTGAATTATAACAGAATAGATGTGCTCACGGTCATAACTGTCGGGCCGACTGAGCACAGGCAAGTGGTGCTGACATGCCTCGAGAGAACTTCTCCCTCGGCCCTTGAACTATTGAGGGCCAATTCGGGGCCAGTTTACCACCGGGTTGAATTGGTTGTCCAGTGGAAAGGTAACATCAGAGTTTGGAGACAACGAGGCAGCGGGGAACTGTCTGGAACTGTGGGAATGGGAAGCTGCGCCAGGGAACGTCAGGGAACTGGCTCAAGTGACCTGCTCGCACATGTGAATACACTGGCATGTGGCCGTCAGCACGTACGCAAATGCACTGTAATGTATTGAGATTTCAGTACGTAGATCATTCAGACCCACAGTTCCTCATGACACTGATCCATCGACTGCAGCGAGTGCAGCCAGTGCTCAACACAGGGGTATGTCAAGGGATCCCGCCGCTCAGCCACTGCCGGCTGTCAGAAAAATGGCGGGCTACGTGTGTCATGGAATGTCCAAAATAACACGTACTTGGTAGCAAATTAGCGAGTAAAGGTAATAATGCGCAGCCTGCATCGCCGTTATCAGGAAAAGCTGACCGGAATTTCGTCATTTAATGCCCTGGAAGAAGAGCAAATCAGAATCAAGGTGGTCACGGTTAAGCCACCTCCGTGATCTTACCGCGCAGAGATGAGCGGAAATTTGTGGCATTTGCGGCTCACCCGTCTGAGCTGAAGTATGACAATATGACGTGAATGACGAAGGTTAACTTTGTCTGAGTCGCAGTCGCCGTGCTTGAACGAACTGCGGGATTCAGTCGACCCGTCCATGCTGGAAAGACGATCGTGGCAGCGAATGATCGCCGAGAGCTTTGTGGCGCTTGCCTTTCCAGGATATCAAACGCCCACAGTGGCCTACAGGTAATTGGCTGCGGCCGACTCCGCTCAAATGTAATTGATCGATTGCCCTTTTAGGCAGTCAGAGGTATCAACACCGTGGCCACTGAAGTCCGAAACTTGGTATAGTTGGCTAACGCCTGCCTGGCCGATTTCCTGCTCAGCGTACAAGCAGGTGGAGGCGGATTGCACATGCCACAGCTTAAATGGATCTCATGGAGAATTTTAACGAGGGACGCGAAAACCAGTAGCGAGAAATGCGAGATGTGTGCATGCCGCTGCAGGTCTTCGCGCCTCCGGCGCTGCGGCCAGCAGCTTCATGCGGGGATTTCATGCGAGGATCGAAGAGAGGTGAACTGAACCGGGCGCTACCTTGACGCGGCGAAGAAATAAGTATAAGTGGGACGCAAGTACTTAGATAGTGCCGTAATACTGTCACGTTGAGATTAGAGAGGAATTAAGAGGTAAGAAATATCCTATATACAGGAGTGGAAACGGATATGATGGCGATGCAAGGAAATGAGACGAAAGTAAAGGTAGCGGTTGGTTCAGCGCTAAGCGCTAAGGGCGGGACAAATGGTCACGTGGGGTCGCTCAGCGAGGGGTGGGGGCGTAAGTTGAACCGATTTCAGGAAATCGGAATTTTCACAACTGTTCGATCACCCAGGCTACATGAAACTATATGATTGAAGAATTCTTGTTAAAGGATGTATAGTAACGTCAACATACTTAACACTTGTACTCATGGGACTCCAGATTCCTTAGTAAGTAGTGACGCTTCTGATGCCGATACAAATCGCGCACTCGCCTGGGACATGCTCACCCGGTAATGGCACGAACCATCAGTGGCATCATCACGCCATCATCTAGTCTGCCCTCCACCATAGGAGACATCAAGGCGACGGGCATACGTAGGACTTCCGTGCCGTCCTCGGGGAGAGAAAACTCGAAGTTCTCAATCAGAGTAACGATGACGGCCTGCATCTCAATCAACGCAAATCTCCAGCTGCAAGATTATATGTAAATTTGAAGCAAGCCGCTGAAAAGGAATGCAACGCACCCCACACAGCCACGCATGCCAGCTGCTAAATTCAGGCCGTCACGGTCAGTATTATGACGTGTAGCATGAGCGTAGTGTTGTTGAAGACTCACAAAATGACATCCTTTGATGAAGATATATTTGATCAATAACTGATGCGTCCCGTAGTGTTTGACACTCACAAGTTCCCAAACATCCCCACCTTGACAGTGTTCTCTATTTTCCCATCAATGAAGCGCATTGGGTTGAACTTGTCGGCGTCTTCGCCCCAGATGCTCTTGATCCTGGAATTTCCCGCATGAGGCGCAGTACTACGACAACAGTACAGCCGTGCTCACCGATTATAACCGCAAATGGACAGCTGGATAAGTTGACCTTTTGAGACTGGGATTTCTTGAATCACTTCGCCGGTTATCGTCGTGATGGGCTCAGAAAGAGGGAGCACATCATCCTTTGCGGAGTATCGAATGAGATGATAAACAATTGGATGGAAACGGAGGACTTCCTGCAATGTGAGTTTTAGTAACGTTACTTACTATTGTCGCGTTTAACAGCGCTATGCCGTACGCACCTTCAAAAGGGCTTGCAAGAATGGCATTCCCTCCAAGTCCTCCATGCTAAAATCAATGCCTGGGCCGTTTTTCTGTGCGATCTCCTCCCGTTTGTCTTTGATTTCCTGCTGAAGCTGAGCTTGCAACGAAGGTAACTTCGCTAACTCCCATAAAAGCCAAGTGATGGTGTTTGCGGTAGTTTCATGTCCGGCGATGGTTAAACCAGACATCTCCGACACCATTTCATGCTTCGAGAGTCGGAGAGAGGGGTTCTCAGAAAGGTTGGCCCGTACTGAAGAAAATTATTGCTAAAAGCGCATAATACCAGAAAAATCTAAATCGCTCACCTAACACACTCATTACGTCTTTCTTTCCTTTCTCAAGCTCGACAGACCTCGCCTCTTCCGTCGCATTGTCCACAAGGACGTTTCCCACTTCTTCGAATGCGGCCCAAACCTGACGGAGACGCTTGTTCTCCCTCGTGGGTACATACTTCATGAAATACAACATCCACTTGGGCATCCACCACCATGTCTCGCGGAGTATTGACAGATGCAGAGGGGGGTGGAGCTGAGAGTCGGAGAACATGTTGTCATAGGTTGATGCGAGTGCGTTAGAAGCTTCGTCGAGGGCACCAAAGTCGTATTGGAAGGCGGCTATGTAGATAACGGTGAGCATTAATAAATTCGAACTTGTCTGTTACTCAGCTCGGCACATAAACGCACTTTCTCCAAGAATGTCCAGTGTCATACGAGCAAGCCATTTATTAACCGGAATGACACTGCTGCCGCTCTGCTCCTTATCTAATATTTGCTCCTTCCACATCCGACACATCTAGTGCACGAAGTAAGTTAACGGTAAAGGCTCCGTGCAGTGCGGTATTTCAGGATCACACCTCACCTTGATGGCATTGTTCCGGAAACGAGGTAAGAAAGAACGTAAATGAGGGGCTGAAAATGCGGGATTCATGACTTTGCGGTGGCGTGAATGGGAGTGTCCATCTTACAGAAGTAACTGACATCTGAGTTTCCAAGTACCATCATATATTACGCTCACGTACCAGAAGCGGTGAAGATCGATTGACCCGTGAGAATTCCTGTCGTGACATCTCCTTCAATACTCTTTGGGTAACCGTACCCAGACTTGTGGAAGATGTGTTGAAGGGCCTAAGAAGCATAGTGTGAGATCTTGTGCCGGGCTCGAAGATGCACGATCAAGGACGTACCTTTGGGTCTGCTATGAGCAGAATATCTCGCTGAGACCCAGTTTAGTTGATGACCAACGCAGTGAGGTTAGGTAAACATACGCCAATAGGACCACCCATTCGCCAAACCAGTCCGTACTCTTCCATATATCGGAAGTCCATGTCTCCGACATTCTTCTGGTAAAAGAAGTCACGAACATTTCCTGTAAGGTGTACATTGTTACTGCAGCACTTTGTATACCGATACTGGGGCATGGTATACTTACCCGTCCAAAAGGGAGCGGCGGGACCTTTGATACGCTTCACGGAGCGACGTTTGTGAAGACGATAGGTAGCACATAGAGCCGCGACTACGATGAACGTAAGCAGCGTAGTTGGCGTTGCCGAGGTCATCCTGTTAAGAATAATCTCCAGCTTCGGGTTGTAATGAAGTAGAACGGTGAGTGACTTGAGAGTTATATGCAGAGACCTGGGATTACCTGGTTATATAGTCACGAAGACTCTGGCAAGCAGAGAATGTACCACTTAGGTAAGCCCGCCGAGTACGATTTCTGTTAGGCACTGATTCATGCATGCAGGTGTATAGATATTTGTATTAGTTGAATAAACCAATCACCAAGTAGTCCATACCATTGGGGAAAGATTCACGTTTGGGTTGTCGAAAGGAACCCTGTCCGCCGGCGAACTTCCAAAGACTGCAGCTCCGTGTGAATTCGCAAGGTAATCGCCTGTGACTTACCGGACATGCTGGCACACAAGTATCCAGTTGGATTCTCAGTTCTAGCATCACTGTTTATTTCAACGAGTCCCTTGAAATCCGTGAGGGTCACTGTACACATGGTATACTGATGCACGCGCAGTATAATACGTGCCTATTATTGCCACCCAATAAGTACTCTGAATATGTGAGCTACACTTCAGAGTTTCTACATTTGGACCGTTCTGCCACGCAGGTAGGAAACACCTTCAATGTGTACAGCCTGTGCAATTATCGCGATGGTAAGCGGAAGTCGGGCGGCGAGTTTCGGAGAAGTACTCATCTGATATGAAGTAAGCGAATGTCCATACCTTCGAAGCACACAATGCATGCGATGCGAAGACAACCAAATGCAGTGTGGTATGGACTTCGACTGTCGAAGTTCAAATCGCCGCCGACACCAGCTATGACCCCGGCTACGGCGATTCCGCAACCGGTATTAAGACCCCTAACACCCACTATACTATCGCAGGCCCCATTTGAACTTACTAGTAGAATTCATGATAGGCTTCAACCCGAGCCCGGTAGGCACCTCAAACATGCTGCTTGATACCCCAGTGACCATATCTATACCAGTACTTATACGTCAGTGCGTAAATATATCAGACGATTTTGAGGCTCGCCAGGTAAAGTTTAAACCTCTCCGATCTTGGCCCCAAAATCTAACTTTAAGTATTATTCAATTATTTTTTGAATGTGTAAGTATGAGCTCAAATTAAGTGCTGAATGATATTGGATCCAGTCCAACACCGCCGTCAATAGTACTTGTGTTCAATATCTCGCTGGTACTCATCAATAGTTACTTATAGGTCACTTATGCACATCGTTCCACTTCAGTGTTATATAGTGACTTGAGAGCAGCGATCGACTTGATATCGACGCGGGTGTAGTATTTCCAAAACGTGATCCATGATACAGATGTAGAGAAAGCTTCAAATTCAAAGCGTAGGTAATATGACTTCTCGCTCATGCGACCAGAGCGCGCACGGTCAACGGCAGCATGACGCCTTCGTTCAATTTGCCCTTGATCATTGGAGACATTACTCCAATTGGCATGCGAAGGATCTCCATCTCTGTAGGTGGAAGGGAAAACTCAAAATTCTCGATGAGTCCTACAAGGATGGCCTGCATCTCGATCAAGGAGAATCGCCATCTAGACATTACCCTGAGAGTCAATAGAGGGCAGCACGCAAGCGCAGTGGACTTACCCGATACATCCTCGCACACCAGCAGCTGGGTTGATTATATTAGTATAATGAAAATAACAGTAGATAGTGTGCTTACAAAACGTCATCCTATAAAAGATATATCGTCAATTCGCATACAGGATTTAAGTTATCGAAAGACTCACAAGTTGCTGTACATTCCAATCTTCACAGATGGATCTATCTTACCGTCGATGAAGCGCATTGGGTTGAACACGTCGGCGTCCTCTCCCCAGATCGATTTGATCCTACAGGCCATCAAACTCCATGGTTGCGACGAAATCAAAAAAAAATGACTCACCGATTGTATGTACAGAGGGACAGCTGCACGACTTGGCCTTTGGATATGGGAATCTCGTGGATAGTCTCGCCGGTCACTGATGTAATTGGCTCGGACAGAGGGAGAACATCGTCCTTTGTAGCATAGCGGAACAGATGATACACGATCGAGTGGAAGCGAAGTGCTTCCTATAGAAAATTGCTCAACGATGCAGGGATTCTAGCATAGATAATGACAACGCACCTTCAGAAGTGCCTGCAAGAATGGCATACTTTCGAGATCCTCCATGCTGAAGTCAGTGGCTGTGCCGTTCTTCTCGATAATCCCCTCCCGTTTCTGCCTGATCTCTTCTCTCAGCTGCGCTTGATACTTAGGTTCCTTCGAAAGCTCCCAAAGGAGCCAAGTGAGAGTGTTTGCAGTTGTCTCATGCCCTGCAATGGTGAGGGCAGCCATCTCCGAAACCATCTCGTGCTTGGATAACTGGAAAGATGGATTCTCAGACATGTTGGCGCGCACTTTAACGGTTGGATGTAAGTGATAGAGATCCCAGTGGTATATGATGACCTACCGAGTACACTCATCACATCTCTCTTTCCTTTCTCAATCTCAACTACCTTCGCTTCCTCCGTCGCGTTGTCCACGAGCACATTCGCAACCTTGTCTAAGGCGTTCCATACCTTGCGGAACCGTAGATGCTCCCTGGTCGGTACATACCTTACCAAGTCGAGAAGCTGGCGCGGAACCCACCACCAAGTGGCACGGAACAGAGACACGGCGAGGCTCGGATGAAGAGACGAGTCGGCGAACATATTATCATATGCTTCCGAGAGTTCATTCTTTGCGTTGTCGAGTGCACCAAACTCGAATTGGAATGCAGCTTTGTAGAAATAAACACCGGGTTAGTGCTGTGCATTGGGTTTTCCGAATCGAGTGACACGCACTTTCTCCCAGTACATCCAAAGTTGTGCGCGCAAGCCACTTATTGACAGCGATTACGGCTCCTTCGGGATTCTCGTTGAGAACCTGCTCTTTCCATAGACGACAGAGCTGCGCAAGAAATAGCGCACAATCAGGGTCCACAGTCACAGTCACTCATTGGCATTGAAACTGACCTTGGCTGTGCTATTGCGGAATCTAGGCAAGAAGGAACGCAGCTGAGGCGCTGAGAATGCGGGGTTCATGACCTTACGGTGACGCGAGTGTGAATGTCCGTCTGTTTGTCTTGAAGTCAGAATCCGAAAACGAGTTTTATAGAGCATGAAACAAAGTATAACGTACCATGAGCAGTTAGAATAGAGCTACCCGTAAATACACCGGTCGTGACATCAACTTCTATGCTCTTTGCGTAATGGTATCCTGACTTGTGGAATATGTGTTGAAGGGCCTACATGAAGTTGAAAGTCAGAAGGCGTGGCAAGCCACCAGGCCAACGGGTAACATACTTTCGGATCTGCTACCATCAGGATATCACGCTACACATAACTCCAAGCGTTAGCCCGACAACGCCACACATAGAAAACCATCAACGTACACCGAGAGCCCCGCCCATACGCCAAACGAGTCCATATTCTTTGGCATACCGAAAGTCGAGATCTCCAACGTTGTTTTGATACGAGAAATTGCGGACATTGCCTGCAACATTACACAAGAAGATCTGTAAGTTAATTAGTGCAGTGAACACGTCGACAACCTTACCCAACAAGAATGGCGCCTTTGGACCACGAATATGCTTGATGGAGCACCGGGTGTAACGACGATATATGATATAGACGATGGCAGCAAGGAGGACGGAGAACGTAGAGGAAGTAATCGCAATCATCTTCAGGTAAAAACCACAGGAGGTGGTTTGACTGGGCTCACCCGCATGTCGCCAGCGACGACGTTATATAGACGTGAATTCTACTGGCTATGACACGCAGCGGAACACATCATCAAGCATGCTTGGCTGAGTGGATATTACGCTGTACTTCTTGTTCGGCCCTTGCGCTGTACGTGAGAACATTCGTGTCGTTGGTACTGTAGGACTCGGTGTAGTCATACAGAGACCGAAGTAATATAGGTGTTCCTAATGTAGCCGATGTGAGAGGAAATACCAGTGGAAACTTCCAACCGCAGATGATAATATTCGAGTCAATGTAGGGCATCACGAACCAGCGCATGATGGGGACGAGCCGACAAATAGAACATCGGCTATAATATATGATCAGCAACGATATAACATCCAGAAGTGGACATTACCTCGTTTCCCGCTGACTGCCATGCCTGCATCGCCACACTTCTCCCGCAGTGACCAATTTAATCGTGAGCGGAATAATGAGTATAGCTCTTGGTTGTCTGTATGAAATAGCTTAATACCCGGATGTCCGCGCTGATAGTAGTAGTGGCATCTGTACGGCCTAAGATCACCATCAACAGTGTCGTACAAGCAGTCGATTCGAAGCATGCTGGACCGTCATCTGAACGCAATTGACACGCTTACGACCAGGTGGGAGAAGCAGGTTCACTAACTATACTCGCACAGTACACGTTTATCCGAATAGTCGGGATATGTGACTCACCGCGTTCGTGAGCTGACGAGATACGGGAAACGTATAACCAGCAACTTGAATTCAGGCCCGGAGTGCCAGGCTGACATGCGTTGGGAGCTAGAGTGGGCTCTTTGTCGAGCAAAAACAGGATCTAATGCAAGGCTGCATGTTTTGTCCAGTGCTTCTTTTTATAAATCAGTAGCTGCTTATTAGCCTAGTTGAAGAGTGGTCGTACTTGCCTGTAAATTGAATTCAAGCATGACAATATCCTGATAACTTCTGTGACTGGCGGAGATATGTAAGATGAACAGGCTCACACTTTGACGCGTAACAAGTACTTACGATGTAACTCATCGGGCCGCATGCTAAAATGTTACGGTATGATGCTTGTGTTATACGCACGGCTATGTACAAGCCATGTACGCCCAGATTCAAGTTGTCGTTGCACCATCACCATTTTGAGGCACTGCACCAATATTCCCGGGAAATCCCGAGGTCCAATCACGATGCATGAACTTGAAGGTATCATACCCAGTGTCAAGCTGTCAGACATGTCAGGCCTGTCGGAGTGAGCATTGCTTCGAGTCGCATGCAACAGAAATAATTGCAGTACTTGGAATTAGTAATTGAGAAGGCATTCATCATGCGTATCGAATAGCATCTGAGGTTAACTACTTATCCGGGGTAAGCATGGTCACGGAATCAGTAAGTTACCCAGCTACAGCGCATTTACGACCAGGGGCATCAGCACCCCTTCAGTCAGACGGTCTTTAATCATAGGCGACATAAGCCCCAGGGGTTTGCGCACAATTTCTACTTTGTGTTCGTCGCTCGGCAGAGAGAATCGGAAGTTTTCGACGAGTGAGACAATAATCGCCTGCATTTCAATAAGCGAGAATCTCCATCTACCACGTCCGACATGTGAGCATTGAGTTGACAAAGCGCGGCAATCAAACATGTCCTAGGTTCAAGTACTCACCCAATACAACCACGCAAGCCGGCGGCTACGTCAATCACAAGATACCCATTGATGAGCGGTTCAGATCAAACTATCAGGAGAGGAATACGCACCGAAAGTCATCCTATCGTGCGTACATCCAGTCAGCAGGAAATTCACTATTTGCAAGCATCGACTCACAAGTTACCATACATCCCGATCTTGTATTCATGCTTGATTCTTCCGTCAAGAAAGCGCATTGGATTGAACTCATCGGCATCCTCTCCCCAAATCTCCTTGATCCTACGAAATGCACGATCAGCGAGGAGGAGTTTAAATCAAGTTATTTCAGTTACCGATTGTACGCGCAGATAGAGACCAAGATGGTTTGACCTTCTGAAATTGGTATTTGATCTATGGGTCGTCCATTCGCCGTGTTTATCGGTTCAGAAAGAGGAATAACGTCGTCTTTCTTGGCCACGCGTGTTAGATGATACACGATAGGATGGTACCGCATAACCTCCTATACCACCAGATATGATCGTTCAGATGTGAGCTCATTCATCGCAGAATTCCGAATAATGACTAACCTTCACAATAGCTTGTAAGAACGGCATGCTCTCTAGATCATCCATAGAGAAATCACACGTAGCGTCCGAGTCTCCTACATCTCGCAAGTTCATGTCCTCCCGTTTCGCCCGAATCTCATTCCTCAGCGTCTCCTGAAAGTCTGGGTGTTTTGCGAGCTCCCATAACATCCAAGTCAGTGTATTGGCCGTAGTTTCATGGCCTGCAAGAACGAGTGCACCCATCTGTGCCATCATTTCCTCTTTTGATAGCTGTAACGAAGGGTTTTCAGAAAGATTTGCGCGTACTGTCGACGGAAAGTCAGCAGGAACTCAGATGTCGCTCCAGACCAAGACATTACATACCAAGCACGCTCATAACGTCCTTCTTTCCCTTCTCAATCTCAACTGTCTTTGCATCTTTTATCGCTTGCTCTACAAGAGAAGCAGCGACGTTGTCGACAACCTTCCTCGTTGTACGTAGGGCTCTAAGTCCTCTCCGTGGAATGTATTTGATGAGCTCTAAAACCTTCAACGGGAAGAATCGCCAGGTGGCGCGGAAGAGGATGTCGAACATCGAAGGGTGCAGGCGCACCTTCACAAACATATTCTCATATACCCTAGAAACCTCGTTCTGAGAATTATCGAGGGCACCGAATTCAAAGTGAAACGCAGCTGTATACGCAAGGTAATTAATCCTACAAAGAACAACAATGATATGGACAACGTACTTTCGCCGATAAGATCAAGGGTAGTCCGTGCTAGCCATGTGTTCATAGCAACCAAACCTCCGTGAAACTCTGCTTCTTGCTCCACTTCGTCCCTAAGCAGTTGGCACAGCTACATGCCAGCTACATTTTCAGTTTGTAAGGTTTGCAGGTCCTGAGCTCACCTTAACCGCGCTCTTTCTGAATATAGGAAGGAAGGAACGTAATTGTGGAGCAGAGAATGCAGGACTCATGACCTTTCGATGGCGAGCATGGGATGAACCGTCTAAAAATCAGGTTATTCACGATGTCTGCCGAACAGCGCATGAGAAGGTACAAACTTGGTGCATAAAGTATGGATTTTCCAGCCAGCATATTATTAGTCACCAATGACTCAATACTCTTGCCGTATCCGTATCCGGATTTGTGAAATATATGCTGCAATGCCTACGAGGAGTCGGCATCAGTCGAACGTTGTCATAACAAATGTGGCGAAGCTGGCAAACCTTCGGATCAGCTACTACCAAAACATCTTGCTAGAATTTGTTTAGAAAATAGGGTCAAATAAGTAGATTGAGATTACGTACGCCCAATGGCGCACTCATTCTCCACGCTAGGCCATATCTTTCGGTAAATCGGAAATCCATATCACCGACATTTGTCTGAAAGAAGAACTCTCGGATGTTACCTGAGAAACAGGTTATGAAGCTAGTATTGAACTTGAATAGATAGCAGACGTGATATCTTACCGCGTAAGAAGGAACTAGGTGGTCCGCGAATGTGTTTGATAGAGCGCCGGAATAATTGACGGCAGACGAGAAGTAGACCCGCGGAGACTAATGTGATGATAGAAAGATACATTTCGTGAGTCACGTTTGTGTGATGTAAGGTGGTCAGGAAGACGAAGAGGCTTTTGAAGACGACACAAGATGGTAGATTGCCTCTTCTTTAATGGGTTGCGACAAAGGCTGGTGGGTATGATCTCGGCCCGCTCAGTCACAGGAATGCATGCCATTGACCTTGCTGTTGTCACTGTTCTGGTGAAACCGGCTCCAGCTGTCCAACGATCTTTTCCGGGTCAAATAGCTTGAGACATTGCGATATAGCATTCATGGCTTGGAGTGTGTGCCTACGAAGGCTTCACGGCGCCGATGACAATATGGGATGCTACATCTATGATTCTTATGGGCCGATGAGAAGCAAACACTTTTGGGTATAATACACAAGACAGACTTACACTATGTTCGTGGGAGGACTGAGAAGATTCAACTCGGTTAAGCCCTGACCGATCACCGTGTGCATACATACGCATAATGCTAGCCCCCGCGATTGTGGCTAAATGAGAGCCTTGAGTCAGGTGGGGCACATTGACGAGTACTAGGCAATGCAGCCACGAGGTACTTGAATGGCTCCGTTGACTTCAATTGAAGTGATAGAGAGATACCGCAGCCCTCGCAGGCTAAGTTCGTGGGACCATCTCGATTGCTTGCTGAAAATAAAAGGTGTTAAGGTACCACAAAGTAGTACTTATCTCAAATTAGATACGCTGCAATGGGTGTAGCAATGAGACGAGGAGCAGCATGCGACAGCCAAGGCTGTTGGGTAAGTAGAGTCAAGTCGCAAAGTCTCGTTTGACAGCCGCCAATGCGCTTCGGCAACACCCGTTTAACACTTGTGGCGTCTTTCCTTTTCAAGCAAGAGTTTGTTCTGACCGCCGTGGCCAGCCATCAGGAGAATGGGCATCAGGACATCGACAAAGTACTCAACTGTCTACAGCAATTCATAGATTGATACAAGATACCGTGTCAATGCTCAACTAATGATACATCAATAGTATCAGATTCGAAAGCAGTGCGTTAACAGCACAATCAATAGTCACTTGGCAGCTAGTACGGCGAGAAATGGCACACCAGCTTGCAGTCAGCTCCCAGGATTTTTAAAGGGCCTTGACCGCTAAGGGCATAAGTACGCCCTCATCATAGCAATCTTTCACCATAGGTGACATGAGACCGATAGGCTTGCGCACAATCTCTACTCTCTCCTCCTTGGGAGGAAGAGAGAATTCGAAGTTCTCAATTAGTGCGACAATGATGGCTTGCATCTCAATGAGCGAGAACCTCCATCTAAAATACAAGATCAGTGATTGGCCAATCGAACGCGCGCCATGAGTAAGAGAGCCGTACCCGATACATCCACGTAAACCAGCGGCTGCGTTAATCACCGACACGTCAGAGCTGTCTATCATGCAACGCTCTCAGAAGTACTCACAGAATGACATCCTAGGAAACGCACATGCAATCAGAGAAGGTTACGTTCAATCTTCGCAAACGTAAACTTACAGGTTCCCGTACATGCCGACCTTGAATTCGTGCTCGACCCTGCCTTCGATGAACCGCATCGGGTTGAACTCGTCAGCGTCTTCTCCCCAAATTTTCTTGATGCTATGGGAGGCGAACGTAAACAACCGACGAAAGAACTGCTGAGCAAATTGCCTACTTACCGATTGTAAGCGCAGATAGAGACTAAAATAGTCTGATCCTTCGCAACCGACACGTGGTCCACGACTTCTCCACTGGACGTAGTTATCGGCTCAGAAAGAGGAATAACATCGTCTTTCTTCGCTGCGCGCATCAAATGATATACTATAGGATGGAATCGCAAGACCTCCTGCGTTACCACAATCAGTTCCCAATCTATGCCTTCGCCGTCGTCAATAATACTTGCCTTCAGGACAGCCTGTAGAAATGGCATGCTCTCCAAATCATCCATGGAGAAGTCTCTGCTACCAGCTACGGCTCCAATATCCCTTGCATTGATCTCTTCCCTCTTGTCGCGAATCTCCTCCCTCAACCGGTCCTGGAACTGCGGATGCTTGGAGAGTTCCCACAACAGCCATGTCAGGGTATTGGCCGTCGTTTCGTGACCGGCAAGAGTAAGAGCACCCATTTGCGCCATCATCTCCTTCTTTGAGAGCCGTGATGACAAGTTTTCAGACATGTTCGCACGTACTAGTGCTCAACTGTGAGACAGACCATCGCCCAGAGTAGAAAGAAGAAACGTACCGAGCACGCTCATGACATCCTTCTTACCCTTCTCAATTTCGACCCTCTGTGCATCTTGAGTAGCTTGGTCCACAAGGGAGCTGGCCACTTTGTCGATCACCTTCCTCGTAGCACGCGGTGCGCTGTATTCTCTCCTGGGAAGGTACTTGACGAACTCGAGGAGTTTGAACGGGAAGAATCGCCATGTGGCACGGAAGATAGTGTCAAGCACGGAAGGGTGCATACGCGCCTTTACGAACATGTTCTCGTACGCCTCGGAGACCTCATTCTTGGAGTTATCAAGAGCGCCAAACTCAAAGTGGAATGCAGCTGAGTATATGGTCAGCGGCGTTGATATTGCGACGCTTATTCGAAATGCGTACATTCTCCGATCACGTCAAGGGTGGTCCGTGATAACCATGCATTTATAGGAGTCAATTTCCCGCCAGGTCCTGATTCTTGCTGAACTTCATCTTTAAGGAATCGGCATAGCTGGACGAGGATTATGATGTAGAGCTTCATAATATGTCATCATATACTCACCTTATCGGCACTACGCCTGAATAAAGGTAGAAAAGAGCGCAACTGTGGAGCGGAAAAGGCGGGATTCATGACCTTGCGGTGACGAGAGTGAACAGATCCATCTGTAAGAGACGTTAATTTGACAGACAACAGCTGGTAAACGACCGTACTTGGTGAGTATAGTATAGAAGGACCAATCAACAGGTTGGTGTTGACGAGTGTCTCGACGTTCTTCCCATACCCATATCCAGACTTGTGGAACATATGCTGTAAGGCCTATGAGCAGTGCTTTAGATTAGCCACATACTACGAGATGGATGTTAACGATGTTTATACCTTGGGATCTGCGATGGCCAGGACATCTTGCTATAACCCGTTGAGTGAGGACAATGTGGGGGACGAGCTGAGCGACTTACACCAAAAGGTGCCGTCATTCTCCACACCAAGCCGTACTCTTTGGTGAACTGGAAATCCATATCACCGACATTGGTCTGATAAAAGAAGTCTCGAATGTTCCCTGGTTAATGAGAACTACGTATCAGCCACAACAGTCGCTTTATGGCTCCGCGAGATATCCTTACCACGGAGGAAAGATCCAGAAGGCCCGCGAATATGCTTGATAGAATAACGAAATAGTTGACGATAGATGGTGAATGCAATCACCAAAAGTAACGAAGCGATGGGGATATAGGTCGCATTGCCCATAGTGTGACACTCAGAGATAATGCAACTGGATAGCTTCTGGGGAAAGAGAGACGACATGAGCACCAAGCTTTTAAATGGGATTGAAAGTGTGAACTCACGGTTTTGGAGCCGGCCCGTTCAGTCAGAGGATGGGATGTCAGCAACCCGCTCGAGTTTCCATACTTCTGAGAAATTCGCTTGAACCTCGCGTCTATCGAATTCTCGACGCCTACTCCTGGCCAATTCCACACGACTCCGGCGATGGACACGTCTGTCCATGCTGTAACGGCGGCCGCGGATCTTAGAGGTACATCCCAAGCACCATTGCGTGGTGCCGGCCGTGGTCGATGTAATGCTCGAACTCTAGTTCCCAGGTCGGCCTTATGATGCTGCTGAGAATAAGAAGCATTCGGGCGGTATGATAACTATGAACATTATGCTCACAGGAAGTCATCGAATATTCGAGCACCACTCGAGTACCCCGTGTATACGGCAGTCAACGGCTTGTGGTGTTACGCATGTTCAAGGCATACATCTGCAGGCTTCTCCGTTGTCGAAGGAGGAACTGAGTGGCATTGGCAGTGAGTCAGGACGGGTTTGCAGCGTCCGAGGGGAACGGCTCATGGGACACAACCGCTCGCTTTTGTGAGATTACAGGTAGTTCAATGTCTTTGCCTGGGAGGGTGAGGTCATAGTTCGGAGGGAGTGAGTGTGCGACCGCAAGTCAGACTTATGTATACACTCACCTAGCATACACAACTTGCGGCCCGATGTACTAATCTCTGTCACCAAACCTCTCCGCACCTTTCTTAGAAATCCCATAAAACGTCGTAAGTAATGTAGCGCGGCAGCCTCCAGCCAACTGAAGGATGTGGCTGGGACGAAGACATGGTACTGCTTCAAGTTCGAGGCAGCGCGTGAGCGCGTGAGCGCTAAGCTTGAAACTGCCAGTGCCCATCGTGGCGTTTTCCGTATTTGTGACTTGCGAGGCCTCCTCGGAACTCCTCGGCTTTTGTCTACAGATCAAAATTTGCGCCTCCGTGCTCATTACATGAGTGGATGTAGGAACTAAGTTCTGCTGCTTACTGTAAGTATCATCCGGCATCGAATGAATACAAGCTAGCGATAAGATGATCTGCACGGTGACTCACGATGAAACTAGAATTCAAATAACTCTGGCAGCATGTACAGATCTGAGTCAACTGAGTACAGTAGTAAGTATACGCCGGCATAGACTGGACTGCTACTTGGGAACTTGAATCCGAGATTAAGAATAGGCAGAGTTGAAGGGCCAATCTACCATGAGCTACACGCAACGAATTGGTTTCAAAGAGCCTTTACTATCAAAGGCATGAGTACTCCCTCGTCGAGACGTCCTTTAACCATAGGCGACATGACTCCAAGCGGCTTGCGCACAATCTCAATATGCTGCTCTTGATCTGGAAGTGAAAATTCAAAGTTCTCGATGAGAGCAACAATGATAGCTTGCATCTCAATCAGAGAAAACCTCCATCTAATCCAAACACACCAAACCCGAGTCAGTACTTGCAGTCTACCCGCGGTCTAGCGCATCGACTTACCCAATGCAGCCACGCAGCCCGGCAGCTATATGAAACATGGCCATCAGATACTGGTATTGCGATATTCAGCAGGAAGCACTTACAAAATGTCATCCTGCACGCGTGCATAGCAGTTTCAGGCGTACGGCGCGGTGAAGATAGAGGAGGAGGCTTACAAGTTACTATACATGCCGACCTTATATTCGTGCTCAACTGTGCCTTCGATAAACCGCATCGGGTTGAACTGATCTGCATCTTCGCCCCAGATTGCCTTGATGCTACACAGAGAATCTCAGCAACCGATAAGGCAGTCATACGTTCATCACCTACCGATTATACAAGCATGAGGAAACCAATACTGTCTGACCTTTGGCAATCGGGATTTCAGTGATAGCCTCTCCCGTGACGGTGGTAATGGGCTCGGATAGAGGAAGCACGTCGTCTTTGTCGACTACACGTATAACATGGTAGACAATGGGATGAAAACGCATGACCTCCTGATGCGGCTATTAGTCATAACGGTATACAGCGGGATGTGAGGACTCCCAGAACTTGCCTTGACAAAAGCCTGCAGGAATGGCATACCCTCCAAATCATCCATTGATAAATCGCTATTCCCAACGTCGGTGTTCTGTAAACTGATCTCAACTCGTTTATCACGAATTTCGGCCCTCAGTCTAGTTTGAATGTCAGGATGCTTAGCGAGTTCCCAGAGGGCCCATGAGAGAGTGGTGGAGGTCGTTTCGTGGCCGGCTAGAGTCAGTGCGCCCATTTGTGCTGTCATCTCCTCCTTTGAAAGCTGCAGGGACGGATTCTCGGACACATTCGCACGAACTGATATCGTCATGTCAGATTTGTCCGAGTCGTGAACCTCAATTCACTTACCGAGTACACTCATAACGTCCTTCTTGCCTTTCTCAAGCTCGGCTCCTTGAGCATCCCGAATGGCTTGGTCAACGAGGGAACTGGCTACCTTATCAACCACTTTCCTCGTGGATCGCAACCTACTATACTGCCTGGTCGGCAAGTATTCGACGAGTTCCAACAATTTGAAGGGCAAGAATCGCCAGGTCGCGCGGAACAAGGTGTCCAACAAGCTCGGGTGCATACGCGCCTTGACGAACATATTTTCGTACGCCGAGGACACCTCGTTCTTTGCATTATCAAGTGCCCCAAAGTCGTAATGGAATGCAGCTAGACGGGTATCAGCCAAACGGGACCGTGACAAAGGCCAAAGCTTACTGATACGTACATTCGCCAATGATATCCAAGGTAACGCGCGATAGCCACTTGTTGATAGCAATCAGCTGGCCTTGATCTGACTTCCCCTGAAAGGCCTCCTCTTTCAGAAGACGACATAGCTGTGGAATGCTCAGTAATTGTATACTGTAATATTTCGCTTAACTCGCCTTGATGGCGCTGCGCTGGAACAAAGGCAAGAAAGAGCGCAACTGAGGAGCCGAGAAAGCAGGATTCATAACTTTGCGATGTCGAGAGTGCACCGGTCCATCTACAAATTTCTTGAGGGTAATTCATGTGCCTAGCCTCCATATCGGATAGAACGTACTAGGTGTGTACAGAATCGATGGACCGAGCAAAATTTTGCGAAGTACAGTCTTTTCGGTGTTCTTTCCGTAGCTGTATCCAGACTTGTGAAACATATACTGCAACGTCTGCAAACGATGTTAAAGCTGACGGGAAGATTGTTCGAACTGGCATGTGCCCACCTTCGGATCGGCCACGGCTAACACGTCTTCCTGTGTTGCATCATTATATTCCACAGACTTACTTAGAAAAATTGAGAGTATCTCTTACCCCAAGAGCATCACCCATTCTCCACACTAATCCATATTCCTTGGCATACTTGAAGTCCATGTCCCCAACGTTGATTTGATAGAAAAAGTCGCGGGTGTTTCCTTGACAGAGGGGATTGTGATGAGGGTCAAGTACTGCTCTCTTCATTCTGCATTCTATACACCCACTGGCTACTCACCACGCAGGAACGAGCCAGGTGGGCCCCGTATATGTTTGATAGAGTACCGAAAGAGTCTACGGTAAACCGTAGCAATACCCAAAACAAGTATCGCTACGGCGGAGATATATGGAACGGTGGGCATGGCGTGGATACAGCTGGAGAGCTCGAAATGTGTACGAGAGTCCTAAAACGTGATTAAAGTACGTCAATCCCTTATAATGTATTCCAAGCTACCGATGACATACTCATAGCTTGGATATCGGCCCGTCAGACTGAATGGAGGTGTCAGCAACCTACTTACGTTCCAACTTTCCCAAGGAATTATCTGGAGAGTGACTCGCATTCCGTTTCCATAAGGCCCGTACATGGGGCTTACTGCCGTCAGGAGTGAATGCAGAAGCAAGCACCAAGGTCACTAGGCAGGAGTGGCTCATCAAAGGCCCCGATATGATTTCGCGACTCACCGCGCCGATGACATAGGAAATTCAGGTGAGACTTTTTGCGAACGTTTCGTATCCTTCCCCGAGAGTCTGGCCGCCGAAATGACGTTCATGAGTATGAGAAGCGGTTTGACATGTTTTGATGTTAAACTCACGCGAGACTGATGTTGGACTTTCATCGCTACTATAATTTACGTATCAAACTGTCATGTATCTATTCACATCCTGCTTGAGTACGTTTATGGGTTGCAAGCCGACGAATTCGGCGCGATTGCGATTGTTCTACACTTGACGATGGCGACGACGGTGAGAAGTGCTTCTATATTGAATTGCCCAGTGGTTCCTATTGGCGCTACTCCAGGCGTAGGAGAATCTCATGTTCGTCGGTCATCCATAGAAAGTGTCACGGCGCGGTCAAAGTATTCGGCCTCAGGCAGGGGACATCAACACCATATGCCCTTTATCCTGGAATTCATACAAAATAATGTGGATTTGGCCCGCCGCCACAGCCTGAGTCACAGCCTCTTCATGAGTCTGTCCGCGCTGCGATCAAGTTGTTCCGGGTCTAGGAACCTGCTACGTGTATTACTGATAGAGCTACTGGAATTGCTGCTAATACATGTAGGTGGAATTGTCCTTTTAGCATATTACCGTCGTATGCCGTTTTACATACAATGGAGGCGAGTATAGATATTCGTCCGGTCATCGCGGACCGTGACGGCTCCAGTGTCTTCAGCAAATATGTTTGGGACTGCACGAACTTCGATTCTGAAGCTTCCCCATACTGGTGTTCACATTGACTAGATTTTCGGCCAACAGCCAATTCCTGAGAAATTCGACACAACAGGAAAAATAATGCTGAAATGGAATGCATAGGGATTTGTGTGGGTAGCCAGTTAAACCCGGGCCGTACTGGTGGTAGTTGCCAGTGCTTCGCACAGTCATGATACGATGGGCGACAAATACCATTATTTTGAAGTGGAAGGCTACCATACAGAATTTCTGTAGGCGCGAAATGTGCAATCCTGGGGCAGTTTTGGTCTATAAGTGAGAATTACGGTTAGCATGATCTCCGCAGCCAAGCTTTAGGACACAGTGACTCGTACCAGTTCCGTGGTCAATTGTATAAATTTTCCATCCAGACGGGTGAGACGATATATCCCGATAGCGTATCTCCAGCACGTTACGCAAGTTGGCCAAGCCGTCCACGAGTGAACGGCTCGCGTCTACAAGCTCGACGTTTCTAAGTGGAGTATCCGAGTCGATGTCAACGCGGACCTTTTTCAACTCTGCGCATGATGCGAGCGCTCGGCCTACTTCCGCCCATCTATATCTAGGGGAGAAGGTGGAGCCTCTAGGAAAGTCTATAGTTTGCCAGCCTCGGTCTGGCCCATAGGTAACTTCCACATTGGAGATCATCCCCTTTATATTGATCCAGACCATTAGATCGGGAACACATTTCTCCGTTTCTTCACAAACAAGGGATATGCCAAAGCCGTCTGCCGAAAGCTCTTTCCCTAGTGGACCACAACAGCAGCCATAAATAGTCAATAACAAGATATCTTTGCATGCGTAGTAAAACTCACTGATCAGACGCATCTGCTTACATCTTCGCGAGGAATGAACGGCACAAATGAGTGAGCTAAGGCATCGCAGTTCTGCCCCGCGAATGTAGGGGACAGATAAGCCCTTTTCTGAGGCAGCTTTCGCTTTGCAAGAGTCTGTAGTGACGCATAGCCAGGTGTATACCCAGGAATCCGAGCAGTTCTCCATGAGAATGTCCTGCATAAGACGGCGTTTTCCCGCACGAAGAGCAACGCATGTTGCAGGGTTCGCAGGTTTTGCCCATGACACATTGACGCAGCGAAGATGGGTGCACATATTCAGCTGGCCAACGAGGGGAATCAGGTTGGAAAATGATCGAAGGCGCAGATTAACTAGGTGCGCACGTATGCATCTATAGTATAGCGAGGGAAGTGATTTAGGAACGGAAGGGTGGATTGACAGAAGTTGTGGAGCCTGAGTGGTGGGGTCGGAAGTCTGTTCGAGGATGTGCGTGATCTCTAGTGTTTTCGGGATTTGCCTTGAGAACCGGAGGTAAATCAGTTGCGTCCACGGATATGAAGGTTCGCTTTGAACTAAAACCAAATGGTCGATCCAGTTCCCAACCTGACTATTGGGGCGTTGTATAAACTCTAGAAGCATCAGTGCTTCTTCATGTGAAGCTAGCGTGATTTTACGGAATAGCAAAGGACGGAATTTGCTAGCCCAGTGGCGACAAGTGAGCGAGCACAAGCCGAGCTCGGTTTTGGTAGGCTGTGTGGTTCCAGTATGGCTTGACGTAAAGGCATCGAGTATGATAGAGGTTACTTCAGGGGGGAGAAGAATATCCATGCTCAGGATGAACCTTAGACAGTCTGAGGGTGAAGTTTCCGGCTCGGTATGCATCCTGCGTAGCCCATCCCACATAAACCATCGTATAAGTAGGTCAGGCCGGGGGCGTCGCTTCGTGGTATCGAATTTTTTTGCGTGCTATGGAGATGTCGTGTTAATGCAATGATTGTAGAGTTGGAGACCAAACCATCTCATCATCTGGATATCCATATATCCACCGGTATCGAGATATCGTGCCTAAGTTTCTGTCAACGAAACCCTTGGTGGACGTAGGAGTCGCAGCTCGGATGTAGCGGCCGACAAAGATCTCGTGTGACGATCATCCAATACTCAGGCTCTATCTGTGAGCGGAGAGGTAATCTTATAGGTAAACACCAGCTTCTTCTAAGTCGCAGCGTTGTCAAAAAGAGCAGACATCAGCAAAGATATACAAAGAGGGATCATGCTCGCCAAATCTCCCTATATACGTCACTTTTCTGAGTAGTCACGATTTGAAGTCCTAAGCTATCGCCAGCATGGCTTGATGAAGAGGAAGGTTTCTCTGTCGGAGACTCGGAATTGAGCGTTATACATATATCAGCGGAGATGAATTACTTACCCAGACGATACAGACGAAGACGGGCACAAGATATCATGGCGGGACTTGTACATGCAAAATACTGCGACCAGATATCCTGATGATATAATAAGTCGAAGGCAAGCTCAGTATAAACGAGGCTGACTGTGGAACCAGGATGGTGGGTCATCTTCTCTTTGGAAAGGTAAAAGAGCTTGGAGTGGGCAGCTTTGCGCTTCCCGTCACCTCTTGGCAGGTCGGCTTCGAAAGGTACGGCCGCAGTGTATCATAAGCCTCAGGCTGGATCTGACGTCCATAAGAGACTGCCTATTCTATCATAAGACTCAGTATCCGAATCAAAGTACCAGAGAGTAGAACAATATACTACGCTGAGGAAAGCCTTTTGAACCTACCTATCACATATCATACACCGGCGGGCGTAAACTTAACGGCCTTTTTATCGTGAGCCGTAAACTAGCCTGAGTCTCGAAACTTATTGTCTGAAGTTACGGTGAAGTCGAGACTAAGCGGCGCTAAACAGCGCTGGACCACAGTCACCATCACACCGATAGCGGAGATGGTTTCCTATAGCGGAATAGGCCTATATACGACTCAGAGTAGTATTGCCATTACCACTACAATAACTATTACTAGAATTCAAAACATTTGAGGCCTCAACTTGTTATACATGGAACCGTAGTGATATAAGTCTAGTATGTATGACCATGCTATTCGATATACGCTCTAATGTGAAAGTCGTCAAAGTGATCATGGTATATCGCACAAAGCGTGCGCTTCAAAATTAAGTACCCTGCGGCCGCTGACGGACTATACCTTGGCCTCTACAATCACGATATTGCTTGTTGTGCATCCGTTGTCTTTGTTCTCCAATTGCTCTTCATGCAATCCATACTTCTCATTCACCTCCGTGTTCATGGGTATCTCCTTCAGTAATAAAAGCGATAGTAAGCCAGCTCCAGAAATTCCTATCATCGCCTTCCAGATGATGGACAGACTTGTCGCGAAGGCTTCCCGAACCTGCGACCGCAGGGGCTCGGGCAAGTCCCCTATTATGGGAATAGCAGCGAAAGCTATCTCCGAGCCGCCAGGGAATTGTGCCACGAAGTCCGAGGGAAGACGTTTCGTAAGTTCGTTCTGGAGTATTGTGCCGGCGATGGTGATACCCCATGTTTGGGCGAATGAGCGTGTGAAGGCGAAGAACGCGAGAGCGGCCGCGTTGCGCTCTACAGGAAGCGGTGCGAGGACGGCGAAAAGCGGAGAAGGGAACTGTGATCCACGAGGTGAGTCGATATTCACGATATCGTGATGATGTAACTTACTATGAGGCCAACACCGATACCGATGAGAACTTGGAATCCAAGCCACTGAGACCTTGTGCTCCCGTACTTCATCAGGCTTAGCACGCCGAAGCCTACGATCATGAAAATCCACCCGGCGACGTTGACTGGGATATACTTCTTCTGTACTTGAACACCAATGCCTGAAGTGAGGGCGGCCGCGGCAATCATGAAAGCAAACACTAAAACATCAACTCCAGCCATGACTGGTGATACGCCGAGGACTGCCTGGAAGTATACGGATAGATAATCTGGATATCGTCATAACTATCAGGATATCAAATCATTAACAGAGAGAACACGATATAAACGCACAGATGACACCCATACTGGTGATACCATGGATTAACGTAGCAAGATATCTTCAACGTCCCAGGTCAGACCAGGTCAGAAGCCTTTCAATGGAGATTTGACAGGATACTCACCCGCCGATCGTGGTACGGTTGCTTAAGATCTCCCAGGGAATGGTCGGCTCCTTCGGTACCATGCCCTCGTAGAACAGGAAGGCAACTATCAAGGCGAGACCGATTATCAAGGGTGCCAAAACCTCAACTGAGGACCAGGCGAAGCGTCCACCACCAAACGTCAGCCCGGTGACGGCTAGTGTAGTGCCGCAGATGACGATGAAGTTGCCACTATTGAGAGTTATAAGCCACGGCATAGCATAAGGATTCGACACAGTACTTACAACCAATCGACACGTTTCACCTTGCTTATGATGGAGCCTGCGGGAGTGCGTACTCGCAAGAAAAACAAAACGAGGAAGAATGATATCCCCGATAGAGGAAGGTTGATATCTGTAAGAAACGTCGTTGAGGACTCCATTCGCTACCGTAAGTAGGTACTGCTGTACTTACAGAAAAGCCATCTCCAAGATGCTTTGCCGGCAAAAGCCCCACCCTACCCGAGCAGTGAATAAATGCACCATCATTGGATTCCTCGATTTCACTTACAATCGGAGGACCGACACCACATGCCAATGCCCACGTGAGACCGACAAGACCTTGATACAGGCCTCTTTCTGCGAGAGGGACCAAGTCGGAGACAATGATCTCCGACATGTTGATGATCGCTCCTCCTCCTATCCCTTGAACAGCTGAATATACACAGTCAGATACATGCCGAAAACAGATTACAATAATAATCGACGTACTTCGAGCTGCTATCAGCCAGTTCATATTCTGAGCTGAACCAGCGAGTGCACTTCCTAAGGCGAAGAGTATGACAGAAAGTAGCATAACCGGTCTTCGTCCGAAGATATCCGCAAGTCTCCCGGATAATGGCAGGAAAGCAGTACTGGATAGCGCGTAGGCTGAGCCAACCCATGCGAAGTTGGCACCGCCATCCAGGTCGGCGACAATGGTAGGTAGCGCGGTCCCGACTGATGTGACATCGAGCGCGCTGAGGAAGACAGTAACAATTATGGCCATGAATGTGAACCAGAAGGCTGAGCCCTTGCCCTTGGGCTTGGGTGCCTCATTAGGCGAGTGCTGCTCTGGGACAGCTAAGGTCGTAGAAGACATGAGTGAGAAAATGAAGACTGAGGGAACTTTGAGTTGCACATACAGGTTCATATACATTCGTGAAGATGGCAATCCCGCCCTGAGCTTACGACTGCAAGCTGCAGCCGACACAGGGGACTCAGACCATTCTACGCAATGCCGACGTGAGTCCTGGCCGTATAAACGCGTCTCTGACCGCATTGTGGGCTAATGCATGATCGCGACTTGTCATGCAGGGGCATCGAGGGGTGTTTTCAGTGGCGGATCAGACTGATTGCAGAGATCGAGCCAGATCGAGCCTCAATGAGTTGAGCTGGGTAAAGGCGTCTATCTGGTCAGCCAATAGCACGGCGTGCCCGGACTCGGTTCATGTCATGCGGATGACTACGGCCGTTCGGATTCTTGTGAAGCTGCTTTGCGCAACCCTCGCGAACTGCCTGCGGCCTACGAAGATTGTTCAAGTCCAACAGTTTCAGCTTGGCGATGTAGCGAGTCCGAGTTAGTGTCTTTTCTTTGGCGGCAAATAGGTAGATGGACTTACCTACAATCTCGACCGATCTACGTATAGTTAGAAGCGTAAACCATGAATGGCACTAACTGTATTGATAACAGAAGGCTGAATGAACACCTCAGTACTTGAGAGTACTTGCGTACGCGTGCACCATAGCCTGCCTAGGCCCGACGATCTAGGATATCGCGGATATCGCGGATATCGCAACACAGCGTACGTATACGGATGAAGGCCGTAAAGGGTGGAAGAATTTCTACCTCATCCAACGACATCGATCCCGGGATACAGAAGGTAGGATATCCGGATAACCCTGTATGACGGTCCAAATGGAAGGTGATAAGTCGTAGCATCGAAGAGAAACTAGATTCCAGTTGGATTCTGTGTAAGTCTATCACATGGCTTCTGTGTGTTCAAGCAAAACGGATTCGATTCTCACCTTACGTAGATATTAATGACGCACTACAGCGATATCTTCCATGAAGTATTTGCGTGGCACTGACAACACACAATGTCCATTGGGAGATAATAACAGTTAGAAACTAGAATGAAGTCCGTAGTGATAGCTACACAAGCTAGTCCGTATTAACTAGAGTAGATATACGTGAGCACGAATACGTACAAGCATGTTTGACTCACTTACAATACATTTCTCCGATACACAACGAATTCAAACAGTTGACAAAACCTAATGTTGCTGTGGCGTGATTTTCAACGACACAACCTGAGAGTGGATATTATCGCCGGACTGATCTCCGTTGGTGGCGGCAGCGTCTTTGTCAGTACGATACTGCACGACGAAATGGTTGATATCGCCCCCTGATTCTATCGCAAGGCTGACGGCCAGTTTAACCACAGCTGCTCATTTTAGAGTTAGCGTATGTTCGAGATCTGCTCTTGGTAGAGATACTCACAGCCATCTGCATTGACCCACTGTGGTGTAAGAATGCCTGTTGTTTCATCGTAGTTCCAGACAGCTGACTCGGATGGATACTCCCCGTTAGGCGACTGAGCACTGGGAACTCGTTGAGCGGTAGCATTGGGCAGAGCTGGATAGGTAGAATGATAGTAAGCTTTCAATCCAGGAATATAATCGAACATGGAAAGTATTACTGGAAGATGTCAGTTGGATGTAACCAGTTCCATCTACGGATGTAAGCTCCGTATTATCACGAGAGGCCAACGTAATTCCAGCAACGCTGAAATCCTTGTGCGTATCGCAGTTCTGTTCCGGACGATGTACAGTGTCAGACAGATAAAGACTAAATATAGGTCCTCATGACACGCACCAAACACTGAACATTTCCTGGATTACTCCCACATGGATCGAAGGAATAGATGCCCGCTAGTCTATCTGGATTTGTGGTCAGGCCAATGTTCTCTGTCGTAGCTCCTTCCGTAGACGTCGCCGCATCCCAGTATCCGGATTGTCCATTCGACAGCATGACTTCCATCACGCCTGTGATTGGGCATGGGGTCGCGCTCGGGACGGGGACAAAGACGATTGGCGAGGGAGACGATGTCTCTGTCGAGCTCGAAGTGGGAGTGGCACTTGCACGTGCATGCAACGCTGCTGTTGTCAGGTAGCATAAGTTCACATTTTACACATCCTCAACGATGATGGTATAAACTAAACGTACGTGAACGACGATAGAGGGGTTTGTTGGGCGGCAAGCCACGGGCGAATCTTTCAGCGTTCGTCAACTGGCGTTTGCCATCGGCCGCTATCGCTAAAGTACGGGCTCTTCTTGGAACGAGTGACGATTCCACATTTGAGATCAAGATAGAAAACACTAGAACAGCAAAGGCCAAGGAGTGAACTGGTGCAGACACCATTGTGTTGGACGTTTGTTTGCGTGGAGACCTACGCGTTGAGGGAGAGGTGCCGGAAAAGGTCGTCGCCCTCGAGGATGTTCTACCTTTATGTCCATAGTGAGTTGGACGGCAGCAATGTTTTAGCCACGCATAAGGCCATTTCGTCCAATACACGATACCACCACGAGTAGTTTAATTAAGGGCCCAAGCAGAGGCATGTTTCAGCCTAGACCAGAGGAACAAAGGATAGACAAGCTCGAGGTTGCCGAGTGCGGACAACGTTGTCCGCGGCCACAATGCTTTTGTTCCAATGTTCTTGCGGTGCGTCATTTATGTCGTCCGGAGGTAACGGTCGTGTTGGGAGTGCGTAAGTCATTGTTTTGTGTAGTGAACGTCGAACGTGGTCGCGGTGGGGATGCAAAACACGCAGATACGAGCGCTTAGTGTCGGCAGACTGAATAGAGAACGACAAGTTACGCTGGATAATAGATGGCATTACTGTAATGTGGTGCTACATTGTGTGACTTTAAGTAATGCAAGGAGGGATGGCTACTGTGCGATCTATAACGTGGCAAAGTTGTGGCTGCTATGGATACAATAAACTAGGAGGTGCAATCATAATGTCTGTTTAAGCCAGCTGCCCAACGGTAGCAGTTAATAAGAATGAAATGTTGGATTCATCGATGACAGGCTGCGAAGCAACAGCTGCTGAGGTGATGGCGGAGGAAGCAGATGCGGTGGTGCTTGTCGCAGCCACGGAAGTGGCAGGAACTGAGCTGGAAGAAATGACTCGGCTGGATGCTGCAGAACTGGGGGCGACGGCGGCAGAGGCTGATGCTTGGTTGGCTGCGGGTACAGCAGAGCTGGCAGCAAAAGCAGAAGTGGACGGCTGATTCAAGCGGATAGTGGTTGCAAAGCCAGGTGCACTCGAGGCAACGGAGGGGGCAGCGGGTGCAGTAGGGCTTGTGGTGGCGAAAGAGGCAGAGGCGTCGGTTGCAGATGAGAAGGGAGGGAGGGCAGCAGCGACAGTCGCGCTACCAAACGCGCTACTCTCGAAAGAGTTGGTGGCAGCTGTGGGTACAGCGGACGGCGTGGCGGTGACGAAGATGGTGGTGACAAGAGTTACTGTAGCGATACCACCCTCCTCAGAGCCCGGCACTGCAACTCCAGAGGGTTCAATGGGGGTACCAGAAGTGATGGCAGAACTGCTGACAGGGGAGCCTTCCGCACGTTTCTGATAGTTTCTGCGACTGTAGCCAGTTGGAATGGGTAGGTCACTGGGGATGCCAGTCTGGTCGATACGAATATCTTGGGACTCGTCTCCAGAGTTGCCGTCGTCGTCAGAAGAGGCAGTGGGCGTAGCTGCAGACGCAGAAGCGGTCGGTGAGCTGGACTCTGATGGCACAGCGCTGGCGGTCGTAGTAGTGTCATCGCCGCCATCAGAGCAGTCATCGCCATCGTCCCCATCGTCTCCGTCGTCGGTAGAGGAAGCAGAAGGAGAGGCAGCTGACGCCACGGAAGAAGTTTCACTTGCGAAAGTAGAAGTAGCTGCAGGGGTTGACTGTGAGGCAGAGGAAGATGTGTCGGTGCTGTTTCCGTCGCCGGTGACACTGGCATCCACACCAGCAGCCTGCATACGGGCAATGACGTCCGCTTGAGTATCGCAAGATAAACTGGTGCCAGCCTTATTCACGAGAGGAAGCGCGAAGCAAGAGGTACCGGCGGAGCATGGGGTGAGTTGCCAGGTCCCACCGACGCACTGAGCAAATGACTCTTCCACACAGGCTTGTGTGCCTTCTGTGAGAAAGGTATCAGACACGTCACCAACCTGGAGATCGATGAGAGCTTACCTGTGCAAGAGTCTGTTGACTTGAGAGTGGCAAATTGAGCATTGAGCTTCTGAGCGTCGAGCCCGTTCTGCTGTTGGAAAGAGGTGCCAGTAGGAGCACCGAAAATAGGGGTGGCCAAAGCCAGAAGGAGCGAGCAAGTGGAAAGAGTGAACATCACGAATCGCGAAAGTACAGCAATTGCGTGAAGATGTGGGGACAGAAGAGACAGGTCGGTCGAGCAATAGAGCACCAGGCTCAAAGTGATACGCAGATGAGGCGGATAGGAACTTACAGTCGATACCAACCAGGCATATAAATGTTTCCCGCAGCTAAGTGTTGCTTCGCAAAACAATGACATTGCAAGGTAGTCGCGTGCAAGCGGGGACAGCGACAAGGACAAGTGTTATTTTGGTAACAATAGCGGAAGTCATTGTCAATTGTCTTGGGCAAACAACGGTCGTTTGGCCCTCAAATTGCACTCTTCCGCGGCGCACCACCGCTGCATCGCAAGCGTTGTCAGCTTTCTTTTGCCGCAACAATGAACCGTGAAATGAGACTCACCCTCGATGCAGTTCAAGAGAGAATCAGTAACTACGAAAGATGTAAGATGTAAGATGGGCAGGGTCGTATGATCATGTCAAAATAGTAAGATGATGGCGCGCTTCGGTGCGTTGCAGCAAAAATGTAAGATCGGGCCACTACCTAATAAGGGC
>JAXQKB010000147.1:0-53110 GCA_037042295.1 Irpex sp. Y119-03 | reverse complement strand
GCCACGTTATCGCTCCGTTCCGGGGTTAGGTGGTCTGTAGGTTCTTGTCTCTTATCCGAGCGCGGCTTGGTGTCTCAGCGCGGCGCATACACGTGTTGATGCGAACTCGGTAAAGTGGCCCGTGTGTGTCCCTTCAATGTAGCTAATACATATGTGCAGGTGTTGGGATGATTTACATGTAATCTATGTAATTCAGTTTCATGAATGTACAAGCAGTTCCATAAATAATTGGCAGTCTCTCATCTGAGCCCAGCCCTGTACAAGTACAAAGGTAAAACCAAATATGAAATCAGATATCAGGTAAGCGAAGCCATCCACTTTCCAAAACACTCCTACAATAATGTTCTTGGTGCTCATAATCTTGTCACTGCTGCCTATTCTTCATTATTCCTAGCAACCTCCTCATCTGTGAGAGTACTATCCGCCCCATTCTCAGTGGTAGTTCTGTGAGCTAGATTCAGTCTCAGACCACTTCTCTGACAATTCATGACTTACCCTTGTGCAAATTCTGAACTCTCTCCCATTTGTGTGTTGTCATGAGGCATCATGACTCCTGATGTTGTAGGTACTTCACTTGCAGTGGCCTCAACCTTGTTTGCCTCTTCATTTGAAGCCTGCAGGGAATGTTATCAGATGTGACTAGTATGTTGATGTATCACATACATGTAGGATTCCATCCTGAGTGTGAACAGGTGCACTGGCCAGTGCATCAGTACTACCACTGATACTTGATGCAGCTCCATCATTGGCCCAAATGTGAAGTGCTTCTACCTCATTCTTAGCTACATGAGTAGTATTCTGTGAAAGATGTATCAGTCTATTAACACCCTCAGGCGAATGAGTGTAATTTGTACCTCTATTCCCATCGCTTCTCCAAGTACCACATTCCTGTCATCTCCAACTGCCAAACTAACCAATCCATCTCTGTTCCTGTCAATCTCCATAGTCTTGTCATCTACAGGGCTCTTTTGA
This sequence comes from Irpex sp. Y119-03, assembly GCA_037042295.1. NCBI lineage: Eukaryota > Fungi > Basidiomycota > Agaricomycetes > Polyporales > Irpicaceae > Irpex > Irpex sp. Y119-03. The sequence goes on along the minus strand of JAXQKB010000147.1, from coordinate 52,138 downwards.
TCAGAGCTGCCAACTTCAGTGCTAAGTCTTCCTGAGATGTCTTTCCCCTTGTCATCAGATTGGACTCCAATAGCAGATGCCTCTGCACTTTTGCTTTCTTGTCTTCTTTCCTCTAGCTCTTGGAGACGATACAACCTATCATCATCTTGTCTGACAATAAGCTTGTCAAGAGTTTCCACAAGTTTGTCTGGGAATATAGTGTTGCTAGATTGAAATTTCCATAGCCAGTCATCATAGTCCCACGCTGATACTTTGCCCCGTCCATGTTCATATGCCATAAGGTAAAGGCAAGCCTCAGCAAGCTCTGTGGCCTGATTTGCCTGATTTTGATCTCCCTGATCTAATATGGCAGCTTGTGTTTCTTCTCTTCTCTGCTCAGTTGGGCCAGAAAACAGAGACTGGATCTGGGAAATGATAGGAGCAAATAACTCCATGCACTTCTCTACTCCTGCTGTCTTTGCTTGAAGAAGAAGCAGAAGATAAATTACGTGGTAGCAGAGTTTGAGAGACTGAGTCAAATCTTGTGAGCATTCTGAGAGCTCTTCAGTAATGACTGAGAATAGAAGTTCCAAGTCCGGGGGTTCCAGTGGTTCTGTGAGGTATGAATCAGGAATTTGCATGATCAACTAATAATCTAGGAGAACCTACGAGGAAGATCATAAGAGTATCTGACTACACTTTGTATCGTCTCCTGATCATATTTCCCTTTCCATGCATCATCTGCAGACATCCAACAAGTGATCACCATATTGGCAGACAGCTTGCTCTTTATAGCAAAAGCAATGAGCTGCCGGAAACTCTGCTCAGCACCTGAGGATCGGCCATATGTAGTGTGAGTTCTAATCAATCGTGAACTACAGGCAAGGACATCTCTCAGCCTCTCTTGTGAGTCCTTGTCTTGGAGGTCAAGATGTTCAGGTGCAGCTGTGACCACTGTGCATATATATTGCACACAAGCATCTCGAAACTCTTGTGGTGCATCTGAAGGCCAGGACCATGAGTTCCAGCCAAAGTATCGAGATCTCTGCTGCAGCTGGGCAAGCTCTGATTGAATGACGTAAAAGAATGCAACACCATCTTCCAAAGTTCTCTCTGGCTTTGCAAGCTTCCAGATTCTGGTCAAAGCAGTAAGCAGTTTCATTACATCTTCCCAGATACTCTTGTCATTCTTGGCAATTGAAAGTTTTACTGCGTCTTTGATCATGTCTGAAGTAACCGTCCTATCAAAGCATTGCCCAACAGTTGATATGACTTGGGAGGAAAGCTTTGGCAAATCACTATTGGTGAACAGTGACAAAATAAGTAGCATGGATTTAAATCCATATTCCCGTCTCTTTTCATACTCCCAGATGGATTCATTTTGAAGCCATCCAGAAGCTATTCTGTCAGAAAAGCTCACAATGATGTTTCTGATGGCGGTTCTGACTGGAGGCCTCAAAGAGTCCAACAGCCAGAAGCCATGGAATGGCCATCTCGAGATGGAGATAGCATCTTTGTTTGTTACAATGGTGGGCAGGCGATGGGAAAGAAGTTGGAAGATAATGAGGACTACTTCCTCTGGCTCTGGATGAATATAGAGTAGGGCCTCTGGAAATGTTGTTTCCAACATATCATCATTGGCTTGGATGGCATCAACAGATGTAAGGATCTCAACATCAGATGAGGCTTCCTTGACTAGTTCCTCCTCCTTGCGTTTGTTCTGCAGTGCTACCATACTCCTGACAAAGTACTTCACATAGCAGAGATACCATGACTCCCAAGAGAGAGGTGGGGACACAATGGACTGCCAGTCCTGCCACCGTGTGGGAATGTTGAGAAGTATTGATGCCAAACCAGTGCGAGCAGCTCCACGTCCTGAAGTCACTACTGTCATGACTGCCTGAGTGGCCCCTGTGTAGAGAGCTGAGAAGGGCTTAAATTGCATTGTCAGCCAGGACAGATATGTCTGACAACAGTGGTTATATTGCCTCAAATGATCAGAGTATGTCCACTGCTCCTCATGCTCTTGTCCATACTGCAACTTGAACCAGCTCAGAAATTCTTCAGGGAAATCAAACTCTGGGTTTGACAAATAAGTCCCGTTGAGGAATATTACATCCCTCTGTGGAACTATATGCTGAGCCAAACAAGACAGCTTATGATGAAGATGTGCTATGCCAGTCTTGAGAAGAGTTGTACGGTATGGGCAGCGAGGAAGGAAGATGGGAAGAGCAGTAGCTCCAAAGAAGAACAGAGCCCAGCCAACAACAAGTGGGAGAGTGGTATGTCCCACACTCTCATGCACAGATGCGGTGAAGTAGCAGAGGCCAACAAAAAAGAGGCCAAGGGAGAGCTGAAGTAGGAGAGGAAGGCATGCCACAATCTCATAAACCATCCAAGCTCGGAGCTGAGGCTCACGGAAGTGGCGAATGCGGAGACGAGCCTGTGGAGAGGGTACATCAACAGCAAGGAACTCACGCAGCCACTGCTTCACCAGCATCCCAAAGGAGGCGGTCATTAGGCTGAGGATGAGGCTGGAGAACCAGAGGACATTCACTCTGATATCCTCAGGAGAGGCTTGGAAGGGAGGAGGCATAGGAGGGGAAATGGTGGTGGCAATCAGCTTGCCATCAGTGAAGTTGTAGCTCATGGTCTGGTTGCCAATGCGCTCAAGCTGATACACCATCATGGCAGTAGGGGAGGGTTGGAGGTTGGGGTAGGCAGCAACTAGGAAAGCGGAGAGCACAGCGGAGAACAGACCAGCCTGGAGACACAAGAGGTCAGTGAAAAGAATGTGGTGCGGAGCAGAGAGGTACTCACAAAGACCAGGAGGGTATCAACATCATCCTTGCAGCTTTGGACCTTTTCTTCGTCAAATTCGCGAACATCCTTGGACATGGCAGCCCATCCGGTGGACTGCCCTGGGTAGGACGTGACCCTCACATCATGGACAGCCTCCGCGCCGGGAGGGGTCTGATCTGAGGACATCCTCGGCTCTCAAGAAAAAACACGCAATCGGCTCACGCGTGCACGGTCGGCTCAGTAGCACAAAATCGGCTCAGAAGGTGCACACTCGGCTCAGGTGCAAGTCGGCTCGAAGGCACTTAATCGGTTTAGTGTGTGAAGTTGGCTCTGGAAAAGGAATCCAAGTGTCGGCGCAAAGGAGAAGACTCCGGATATCAGCTCTACGTCCAAGGTCCACGGCGTCGGCTCTGATAGTCCACGCAATAGTCCAATCTGTCGGCTCTGGTACGTGCGAGGGGAATCTGCGCAAGAGGGGAAAAGGGGAAGGGGGAAGGGGAAAGGGATGTCACTCGTTCACACGAGTGAGACTGTAAAGAGCGTCGTCAGACTTCGTTGCACGCCCATCAATAGCCCAGGGCACTCACCCGTCACCGCAAACGATGTTCGACGTCGCGCGAAGATGAACGACGCCGCAGAGATCTAACTCTCGAGAAGTTACGAGGGCGCGCGAGGTGATGATTTCGTGGGTTGAGACTTGCTGGTAGGTGCGAAAGGTTGCTTCAACTTGCTTGACGAGCTGGGATGGTGGTGGTTGCGGTTGAAGAGACTGTGAGAGGCGACGACCACACTTACGCCGCATGTCTGATCTGCGTTTCCAGTTTTGAGCGCCCGCCCGTCGTGACGCCGTTCGACCAGAGAGACTGCGTTCGCGTAGAAGTCATCGCCATGCTCGCACTTTTGGGCAGAGTTTTGCTATGCATGGTGCTACTACTAGAGCGGACCCCTCGCGATTCATAGATACCGCTTCCTGAGACATGAACCGTGCGGCTGCGCGCGAATCGACGATTTTGAACGCCCCGCTCTCAATGGTCAGGAACGCGTCGCACCGAGTCGTCACACTCTCAAGAGCGACGGACCGCGAACGAACTCACAGAGACACATCCTGTCGCTCGTGCTCCCAGCTACATAGCCTCTGCGCCTTCAAAGAAAGTCATATTCAATTCATACGGCCAGCGTAGACTACGAGCAAGAGGACATTGTTGATATGGAGTGAACCGGACAAGAAAACCAGCTTGCAAGTCCTATGAATAGAGTACGTCGTTCCGGGTTCACTGCGAACTCGAGAGTGCCTGACCCGCTCCTCGGTGACTCTTCCGTACGGCGACCGCGTAGGCTCGGGTATGGGTTCGCTCTGGCGATCCGAAGGAAAGAAGTTGCGTCGAAGTTAAACGAGACGACGTCGCGAAGCTCGAGTAGGAGAGACCGAGGAGCGTGAGACAGCGGCATAGAAGTGCATGACAAAGTCACAAGCGAAGACGCCCTAGGAAGCCTTAGGAGCTGCAAGAGTCAAAAGAGCGGAGTACACGTTCAAGTGAAGGCGACGTCCAGGTAATTGGTCCTCGAAGAAGAGGGTGATGCTTGCCGATGGAACTTCGTGAGCCATAGCCGGAATCAGGGTACTGGCGTATTACGGCGGTCCGAGGGAGCTTCCTATAGTAGCGCATCGCGGATGACATCTCCAGAGAGGACGGTGGACAACTGTCGAAAGACTTGGTGATCGCAGGTTGCGTGGTACAGTCCAGTCTGTGGAAGCGTCGGCGTCGTTCACGAGAACCGTAAGTGATTTGTAGTAGTTGCTGTTCCCCCCTTCGAGGTCGCCGAGAAGGACCTAGTGAGATGAGCGCATGCGTTGTGGAGTATATGCAGCTGGACTCACGGAGGTCAGTACACTGACGCCTTCGTCCAAGGTATCGTGCACGTACACTACTTCCTAGGTGGTCGATGTTGCCAGGGATAGCGGCGATTCAGGGATTTCGTCGTCGACCAAGCTCCCTTGTAGTATAACAGACTTCGGTGGCCGGCCGATAGTAAGATCTCAACGGTTATATGCGTCCAAGGGCAACAGGAAGTGGTGAGGGAGAGGGTGTAGGTCATCATGCGCGGTGCTGTTGAATCGAGCGCAGCGAATTGAGGAGAGTGGCTTTAGGAGACTTCAGGTCGTTACCACGCTAAGCCATCTGTGAACATGGCGTCGTAACAAGGGGTGCCGTGGGATTACGCAGCGTGAGTAGGAAACGACACCTTAAAAGCAGATGAGCGACTTACCCAATAGTCATCCTCCCTCCATAGCGATGCTCATCTGCCAGTCAATTCAGTACGCGACCCGCCAGATCATCACGGTCTCGCCAGGTCGCTGCAAGTATCTTGAGAAGCGTCCGTAGTGAGGAGCAACATGACGATGTCTCACAGTCAAGGAGCCACGCAGTCACTAGTAATTGACAAGAGCATCCGAGGACGTATTGAGAGCGAGAGCGAGAGCGCTTTGAGTTGAAGGTGATTTGGAGTCTATGGGGCAATGCGAGGGCGTAGGCTTCCGTGGTACTCGGTCATTGAGATGAAAGACGCATTGGGCGTGTCGAACAATCACTTGAAGTGACGATGCGGTTAGTCTCGACGGGGATGACGGAGGGATTGATAGCGTCGTTCATCGTTGGTGGAATACGAGGAATTGAGGAACAGTGTGAGCCGTGTGACGTGTGTCAAAGGGAGAGCGAATATCGCTCTGCGCTGATGAGTGTGCTTCGAGGAAATCGATGTGAGCATCCGAGCAATGATGGAGTCAATACGCTACTCACCTGTGTCCTACGGCATCAGAACATCTAATTCACCGCGCATACCCAAAGAGAAAAGTCGCTATCCCCTGAATCCGCTATCGTCTACGATAAACAGACTGCGAAACATCGTTAGAGACTCGTCAATCGGCAGGGCTGCAAGACCAGTATCGAGGAAACAACTCACGAGTCAATCAATGGCCGATTTCAGATGGTTTGGAGTAATCGCAAGTCCTCTGCGTTCAGGCGTATAGATTCGAAGGGCGACGACGATAGCATAGAGTGATGATATGGAGGAGTCGCGACTGGGGATCGATGGGCATGCATTCGTTCGTGCGTGCGTGTTATCTTGCGCGATATACGTCCATTGAGTTAGAGTCCGCGGTACATCGTCGATGAATGTAACCACAGGGTACTATAAGGTAGAAGAGACAAGAAGACACCAGGAGTGGTGGTTGCTGTGTGAGATGCGATCGAGCGGGAAGCGCTCAGACCAGGACGATGACGTCGAATCTCGCGTCTTGACTCTCGACACTCGATGCTCGATGCGTTCGAAGTTGCTGATTGTATGACTTACGTATTTAATTGCAGACTACTGTACCAATCGAGTTTATTGCTCATTTACGATGCAGCGAGTTTTGGGGATTGTTGTAGTGAACGGTATGAATATTCGCATCTCTGAACGCTACTTACACTATCCTCTAGAGACCCACATGGACTTGTAGCATCATCTTGTGCGAGCGACTCGAGTCATAGGAAAATGAATTAATTCCCATTGTCGAGCGTCCTGCGACGTAGTACGAGCTCGCACAGCGATGTCCATGCATCTAATCTGTCCGTTGAACTCCTTGAATGTACTGTCGAGGCGGCATCACATCGCGCCAGATCCACACAAAGCGGTAACAGGCTGTACGATAAGAATGCTCAGTACTGCAACTCGACGGATTGCGTGACGACGCCGGAGAGCATGACCATAGGCGGGTTGCCCGAGGGTTGGGAGGGCCAGATGGAGGGCGATAGGCGTGAACGAGAAAGAGATCCACGATTAGAGGCTACCTCTGTGGGGGCTGCCGTTTGAACGTCCTCTGACTATACAGTGTTCTGGGATGGTGCCTTCCGCGCGAATCGTTCTCGTAAGCGGAGCGACGGTCGTTTGTAGAATAGAATAGCGGTTTATATTGGCTTGCTACCTGAGAATTGAACTACGTGTGAGGGAGTCGTACATGTTTGCGAGATAACGTCGGACTCACGGATCACAGACACGACTCACTCGTATCCGAAACTAACCCGAAGTATCCGCTACTATTTAGTGGGCTCATTGAACGGTATGCTCCTTCTCGGTTGCGAGAGCCGTAAAGGTCTTAGTTGCCGTTCTAGTAATGCAGGATCATGATTATTGCCCCCGACCGACGTAAACCATGGATATACGTGCATACCTCCGCAGCACGCGTCGATCTCTTCGCATACACCTTGGACCGACTGCCGTCATGATTTTTCATAAGGACAGAGAGGCTTGTACTGTTGCGGTGCGATCGAGAAGGACCATCGAGTTTGCTGAGTCGTGTGAGGGATTTGATAAAATGGGGCAGGTCGAGCGACTTACCTGAGTTATGTGAGAGACCATCTGCGATGTCTGTCCAACACAAAACGGCCATCATCACCTCAGTCTGAGTTTTCGACGCGTCTGGGCCCAGACGAAGCTAATTCTATTGACCGAGCCTCTAAGCGGACCAGAATGACGGCGTGGAGGAGAGATCGTCCAAGATCGACGCAACGACCAGTCAGCCACGCCGAGATGACAGCTCGCTACTGCTCAGAGTAGACAACGTGAGCGGCAAGGTCTCGGATAGAGCGAAGGTCACTCACTTGCGTTCGCTCACCCATCAACAGCACATCTACCATATCGCACCAGACCAAGCACCCAGCCGGAAATTTGGTTGAGTGTCTCGGATTCAGCGCGAGGTCCCAAGGTCTGCTGCAGAGTACAGGGTCGAGATTGAGGGGAAAGTCGTCGGGTGCGCCATAGATATTTCATGAAGGCGGGCAATCAGTGTGAGATGAGGGGGTTGTGTCAGGTTGCGAGTACCGAATGGAGGGCGGTGAGCGTTGCATGAGGTACCCGCGACCGTAAAAACCACAGGTGGACGCAAGCAGTCTACAAATAGATGCTGCCTCGCGAAGATAAACGGGGCTCTCGTTCGTACGGCCCTTGAGACTTCGATACCCTTAGATAGTGTGTTCCGCCCATGACGTCTCGTAGCAAAGCGATGTTCGTCCGTACGGTAAAGCATGATATGGGCTTGCTACCTTGGGATGAACTACGCGTGAGCGGAGCACACCTGTTTGAAAACTAACGTCGTACTCACGGATCAGAGGCGCGGATCTCTCGTGTCTGACACCAAGCATCCGCTGTTGGGTGATAAAGACGGTCATATCAGACGGTAGGCTTCTTCCTGGAGCTGCTATACGGAGAGAATAGTGTGCGTGCGATGGTCTTGAATGGATGCGACGGAGATAACATGTACAGAGCATCGAGAGGAAAGAATGTCATGAGCACGACGTTGCGCTAACGTACGTCAGTCGTGTCAGGTTTCGAAGTTCAATTCAACGGTGTATTTCGCGCAGGCGGAGGCCTTGCCTGCATGTCCATGTTTTCTTGTATCAACCGAAAGTGGGACTGCCTATTCAGTAGGCGAAGGTTCATTACTGTTGCCCATCAGCGACCTCGCCATAAACGCACCAGAATACGAATAGATCTCGTAGAACCCATCGACTCCACTGCATACACAGCAGTACTCTCCCGCCAACCAATGCCGATGGTCCATGGGGTCGAAGACTTGTACCACCGCCATGCAATTGAGAAAGGTCGTAGAGTACATGCTGGCGTAATTGGAGACTCGAAGAGCCCGAGCGTAGGTCGGCATCGTCTAGTCTGGGCCGGACGGCGTGGAAATGAACAAGGACGCCTGTTTAACGACGAGCTTGTCATCTCGTTCCGCCGCAGTGGCTACACGCGAAAGAGGCCATGTGATCTTCCGTTGACGGTGCATGATCCTCGCCCAACACTCTGTTGAGACGAAGAAGCAGCTAACAGGGCCCGTCAGGAATTAAGTAGAAGAGCAGACCCAGTCGACTCACCAGGAAGGCGTGCGTGATCCCTTGCATTATACGCCCAGTATATGCGATTCTTGAGCTATGAGCACTCGCTCTCAGAGATTCTGATGCGGCAGGTGATGAGTAATGAGAGGGCCAAGCGTGTGGATGAAGTTGCCGTGTCCGTCCGATGACTTCCGTCAAGGAAGAAACAGTCGTATCGAAGAGTCGCAAATGAGAACGGCGAGATGCTGAGAAGCGAGGCGAGCTTCAGCACACGGATAAGATGGGCATCGGTGTGCTGGTCTAAAGCGAAATGAGGGGAGAGATATCGCCGCAGATGTGGAGTGCATCTCCTACGGAGTGTGGAGTATAATCCTCATGATGGGTGCTGGGAAGGTGAGGCGACAAATTCTAGGGGAGACACATGGAATAGATGTAGGGTTTGGTAGGCCACAATGTAGAGACGACTGGCGTGAGATAACTTGAGGACGAGGCGAATGATATATCGTCACTTTGCAGAGGGACGAGCATGAGTGACAAGGTGTAGGAAAGGATGAGGCACACGCACCTACGTTGCCTTTCATGTCGTCCGAATCGAACCGTGCATCCAGCCATGAATTTCGTCAAACATCTTGAACAACTTAAGGAGCTCGAGCCATGCCGGGTAGCGGCAAGATGACGGTCATGCCTGGTCGCATAGTCCGCCTATCGAGCTTGTCTACCTATATAGGAGAGCTGATCTGCCTGATCTGGGTAGGAGCTGAGCGTGTCGAGATTGCGAATACGAGGGACGGGATGATGGATTGAATATCTCGTCGCGTTGTTGGTACGTGCTGTGTTGATTGTGAACTCATGACATAGGACGTAGAGGCTGGGAATAAAAATAATGAGTCGTGAGACACGCTGCAGGGGGTGAGGTACGTACCAAGCGAAGGCTTCAGCGCCGCCTGCACCCTACATTATCTGTCTCACGAGCACGTATCTTATTTGGGGTCAAATGTTTAGCTACATCTTGTAAACGGACCTAAGAGACTCACCGGTCTGCTAATATTAACGCGTTTGTCCCAACCGTGAACGCGTCAGCGTCGATCCTCGTCCACGATAGACACACCGGGAACGTGAGGTTATCCCGTGAGTCCTTAAAGACACAGGTAGTAAGCGACCCTAAGGAATGAACTGTGCAGCGGGTTGGCTAAGACCTTGGAGTGGAGGTCGTGCGACAACTGCAGCTGTGGAACAGGAACGGTCGATCGGTCTATGGTCAGCACATCTGTGGGTATGCTACTGACACACCATCATCCGTGTGCCTGGCAGTCCTGTTATTTCCGCAGACGTGGGTCGTGGTCGATGTAGGTCGTGGTGGTGGTCGATGAGAGAGGTCGTCGGAGTCCGGTCCGAGCGTCCATTGGTATTGTACCTCGACGCGTCTCTTTGCTTACCACCATCGACCACTTCACTCACCATCTCTCTTGCAAGCTTCAGTATGCACCGAGTCAATCAGCGGAGAGCTCTGGACGTGGTGGACAAGCGTTTCCAACGCGCGCCGTGAGCTGACCGGCTGGATCGTACGTCCATCTCATAGTACACTAAACATGAATTCGAAGCGAGCACTACTGACGTCGACGTAAGACCTTTACGTCCAGCTGTGCTGTTTTATTGGGAGGCGTACTCGCATACACGGGACGCGTTCATGCTCGTGGTCTTTGGGGGAAGCCTGGAGAGTTCGACAGCTTCTCGACGCCCCACGCTCTCGCCCGCTCCTAGTCATTCATTCACCACGGCTTGGGCTCTCCCCCCTCTCCTCCACGCAAATTCAAGCGAAACGAATTGGGGACATAAGACGAAGGGGTTGTACACGGTATGGTGAACAACGCACGTCAGAGCCTAAGGCTTGTTGCAGGGAATAACGCGGTACGCTCGTTGATTTCGTCACACTCGACATAGACACTGAGCTCGTTGCCTAATTTCTAGCTGGTAACCCTCGCATCTTGGGTATCCTCATGAACACGCATACCATCCCGGTAATTCGAACCCCATCGATTACTCCGCCCCTCCCAAATCTCGCTGTCGACGCGTCGACAAAAGCCCGACGTGTTACATTAAACTCTAAGCGTTCAGACGTCGAAGCGACACACCACGTTGAGAACACGTCGCTCGCCGTACCCCTCAACGCGAGTTCTCGACAAAGATGGCTACCGCGAGAGCCATTTATACCTTGTGGACTCTGTCGTCGCAGCTCGCGTGGGTGTTGCAGAGAGAGAGACTGGCCTTATCGAGCTTCGGCTGCTCTCGAAGGTCGAAGCCTGGTCTCACTGCATGCCGCCGCAATCGCAATGGGATGCCCTTGCATGGATAACGCGAGCCTCGCTCGGTAGCTCGGTATGTCATCCCTCCTACCGTCATTTCCTGTGAGCACGTGTACACCCATACTCACACCGATCAATTTATGTTTTCAGAGAGAGGCCTGTTTAAGTGGCTACGCGGCGTGTCGCAAGCTCGACGCTGTCCAAGTGTTGAGGATGTCGTCTACAGGCCGGCGCGGTCTCATGCCTCAACGATTTCGGATTGTGATACTCACAACCTCTCGGTCGTCAGTGACTCGTCCCACAGCTTCGAGTCCATGGAGTCATGGCGAGCCCCCGAATTGTCAAACTCGGCGACACGTCTCGCTCCCTTCGCAATTGTGTTCCACAAAGCGACAGCATTACTACAAGTCTACGACAATCCCTAGGCGTCGCCGCTGCGTAATCGGAAGGTAGGTGGTGCGAGAGCACCTCAGATGGAGTTGGATGGTCGAGCTGCTCGTGGTTCCTTGAAAGGCTCGTGCGGCGCATAGGTATGTTGACACAGACTCGGTAAAGTGTCACTTCAACCGCAGCTAACACATGTTCGAAGGTGTCAGCTGATAGACATGTAATCTACATAGCTCAGTCAATGAATGCATGAAAATCTCCATAAATAATTCGAGCCTCTTGTCCAAGCCAGTCACATACAAGTACAAGGTAACACAGAACATAGAATCAGATATTGGGTAACCGAAACAGTCCGCTTTTCACACCACTTCCGGAGAATGTCCTTGACACTCATAACCTCTACTCTGCAGGCTCCACCACTGGCACCATTACCTACTCCCCATCATTCCTAGCAACCTCCTGATTTGTGAGAGCACTTCCCGCCCCATTCTCAGTAGTGGATCTGTAAGTTGGACACAGTCTCAGATTGGCTCGGAACAATCTTTTTCATAAACCAGTGACTTACCCTTGATCAGATTCTGAATTCTCTTTATGAGGCAACACATGACCTGGTGTTGCAGGGGCATCACTTGTAGTAGCCTTAACCTCAAGCTTGTTCACCTCTTCATTTGGGGCCTATGGGTGATATTAGAAGATATAAGTGGTAGGCCACACATGATTCATTACATACACCTGAAATTTGATCATGGGCCTGAGTAGAAACAGATGCAGTTGCCTGTGCATTGTGGCCACTTCCAGTGCTTGGTGTTGTTCCGTCACTGGTTGGCAAGTGAAGTGCTTTGGCCACATCCTGCAAAGAATTTGTCAGTCTATCAATGCTCTCAGGCAAGTGAGTGCAATTTATACGTCTATTCCGGTGACTCCTTCAAGTCCCACACTCATGCCATCTCCAACTGCCAAGCCCACCAACCCTTCTCTGGTGTCATAAATCTCCATAGTCTTGTCATTTGCAGAGTCCTCCTGATCAGAGCCGCCAAGTCCAATGCTGGATATTGAGATGTCTATCCCCTTGTCATCAAATTGGAGTTCAACTTGAGCCCTCGTGTTCTTGCTCTCTTGCTTTCTTTCCTCTAGCTCACGAAGCCGGTACAACCATTTATTGTCTTGTGTGACAATAAGCTTGCCAAGAGTTTCCACAAGGTCATCTGGGAAGATAGAGCTATCTCTCTGGAAATCATGTTTCCAACTCCGATAAAAGGAAGACACATATCCTTGTTCATAGGGCATGAGATCAAGACAAGCTTTGGCAGACTCTGAGGCTTTGCCACTGCCAGCTTGTTTATGGTCTTCCTGTGTTGATGTGGTGTCTTGAGCTTCACCTCTGCTCTGTTCAGGCACATGATTGGCAGATAGTAACTTAATTTGCGAGATGATAGGAGTAAATAGTTCTCTGCACTTCTCTACTCCTGCTGTCTTTGCTTGAAGCAGAAGCAGAAGATAGATTATGTGGTAGCAGAGTTTGAGAGACTGAGTCAAGTCTTGTGAAGATTCCGAGAGCTGGTTTGTGATGACTAAGGATAGAAGTTCCAAGTCTTGAGGTTCCAGTGGTTCTGTGAGGTATAGATAAGTTATTCGTATATCCAATCACTAATCTCAAAAAAGCTTACGAGGAAGGTTGTAAGGAATGCTGACTACATAGATGATCATTCCTTGGTCATATTCTCTTTTCCAAGCATTATCCCCAGACATCCAACAAGTGATCACCATATTGGCAAACAGCCTGCTCTTTATAGCAAAGGCAATAAGCTGCTGGAAACTCTGCTTAGCATCTTTTGACCGGCCATAGGGAGTATGAGTTCGAATCAAACATGAACTGCAGGCGATGTTCTTCTCCAGCCCCTCTTTTGTGACATTGTTTTGCAGGTTGAGATGTTCAGGTGCAGCTGTGACCACTGTGCATAGATATTGCACACATGCATCTTGAAACTCCTGTGGTGCATCTGCAGGCCAGATCCATGAGTTCCAATCAAAGTCTTCATCAGGTCTTTGCTGCAGTTTGGCAAGCTCTGACTGAATAGCCTTAAAGAATGCAGTGCCATCCTTCAGAGTTCTCTTTGGCTTTGCAAGCTTCCAGATCCTGGTCAAAGCAATAAGCAGTGTTGTTCCATTTTCCCAAAGATTCTTTCCCTTGGAAGTTGTGAGCAATAGAACATCCTGAATCATGGCATCAGTCACTCTTTCCTCAAGGCAGCTTCTGATAGATAATAGTGTGTCTGAGAAAAGCTTCAGCTCTTGGTCAGAAGCAAAGATGGACAACACAAGAGTCAATCCATATATTGAAATCAACTTTGGCTGATCTGCTCCAGTTATGATGGTGTAATCAGGTCTCTGGTTACTCCCATAGTACTGTAAACCACTGGCATGATCTGCAATGATATTGGACACAGCAGTTCTTGCCTGAGGCCTCAATGCACCTAGAGGAGCGAAGCCATCAAATGGCCACTCAGGCCGAACTCGCTCAGCTGCAGGAAGAGTTGGCAGGCGGTGGGAGAGAATTTCAAAGATGAAGTCCAGAATCTCCTTGTACTCAGGTTTGGGGTGGATGTACTGCAAAGCCTCTCTGAAGGTTGTCTCAAGCATGTCATCATTGGCTTGGATAGCATCCACAGACTTGAGAATCTCAACATCAGTGGAGACTTTCCTGACTATCTCTTCCTCCTTAGCAGTCTGTTGAACTTTCAACAGCCTACCAACATAGAATCGGACATAGCAGAGGTACCAGAACTGTCTGGAACAGAGAGGGAATATGACACAACATACTAGCCAGTAAGGACCACTGGTGAGTATAACTACTATGAAATAGTAGATAGTCTTGCAAGAGGCAAGCACTGCTTGGCCAAGTGAAAACCAGGCTGTGCTGACCATCTCATTGATGGCTAACAAAGGGTCAAACCGGCCTATCCCTGACTGAAGAAGCCAGGCAGTGATATTGGGATCACCCTTTTTCTGGTAATAACCATTGTAGAGTTTTATGTGCATAGGTAACACAGACTGCAACAAGTGCTCAGCTAGCTGAGACAACCTATGATGGAAATGTGCTATGCCAGCCTTGAGAAGTGTGGTGCGGTAAGGACAGCTGGGAAGGAAAATAGGAAGAGCAGTAGCTCCAAAGAAGAACAGTGCCCAGCCAACAACAAGTGGGAGGGTGGTATGCCCCACACTCTCATGAACAGAAGATGTGAAGTAGCAGAGGCCAACAAAGAACAGGCCAAGCGAGAGCTGGAGTAGGAGAGGGAGGCATGCCACAATCTCATACACCATCCATGCCCGAAGCTGGGGCTCACGAAAGTGGCGAATGCGGAGACGAGCCTGAGGAGAGGGGACATTGACAGCGAGAAACTCCCGCAACCACTGCTTGACCAGCATCCCAAAGGAGGCAGTCATAAGACTCAGGATGAGGCTGGAGAACCAGAGGATGTTCACTCTGATGTCCTCAGGAGAGGCTTGGAAGGGGGGAGGCATGGGAGGGGATATGGAGGTAGCAATCAGCTTGCCATCTGTGAAGTTGTAGCTCACGGTTTGGTTACCAATGCGCTCAAGCTGATATGCCATCATGGCAGTGGGGGAGGGTTGGAGGTTGGGATAGGCAGCGACCAGGAAAGCAGAGAGAACAGCGGAGAACAGACCAGCCTGGAGGCACAAGAGGTCAGTAAAAAGATGTGATGCGAAGCGGAGAGGTACTCACAAAGACCAGGAGGGTATCCACATCATCCTTGCAGCTTTGGACCTTTTCTTCGTCAAACTCGCGGACATCCTTCGACATGGCAGCCCATCCGGTGGACTGCCCTGGGTAGGATGTGACCCTCACATCACGGACAGCCTCCGCGCCGGGAGGGGTCTGATCTGAGGACATCCTCGGCTCTCAAGAACAAACACGCAATCGGCTCAGTGCGTAGAATCGGCTCACGTGTGCACGGTCGGCTCAGTAGCACGCAATCGGCTCAGAAGGCACACACTCGGCTCAGTGTGCGAATTCGGCTCAAGTCCAAGTCGGCTCAGAGAAGGGAAATCCAAGTATCGGCGCAAAGGGGAGACTCCTGGTATCGGCTCCACGTCCAAGGTGCACGGCGTCGGCTCTAATCCACGAATGAACACGCCGCTCTGTCGGCTCTACAGCGCAACCTTCGGCTCAGGCGGGGACGGGAACTCAACTCCTACGGACTCTGCTCCAGGGAAAGGAATAGCGCAGTTCACGCTCGCGAGGGGGACTGCAGAAAGCGTTAGTAAGTCATCGCGTGTCGACTAACACTCGAGGGCACTCACCAGACGGTCCGCGCTAACAATCACTCGAGGTCGTACGAAGACAGACGACGACACGGCAGGTAACGAGCTCTCGAGGTAAAAACGATGGCGCGCGACGGGTTAATCAATAGGTAAGGCTTGCTGGCGAGGGCAATGGGCAGCTCGTCGAGCTGGGGATGGTGGTGGTTGCGGTTGAAGAGACGGTGGGAGACGACATGCCACACCTACGCCGCATGCCTGTCATTTCCATGTTTCGGCGCTTATGATCGTCTCACACCGTCCCGCTGTCGACATCGGTCCGTCACGCAGCCTCAGACCGTAAAACTGAGGACCATGGAGTCTCGTAAACAAGTGCGCGAGCTGTTTATCAGCTCAGCAGCCATTTGCGAAAGTCACCAGGCGTTTACTGTCCCATAATACACATAGACATAGGTACATTGGGCAAGGCACGCCTGTTCGACATGGAATATAACGCCGACAATGTACAACACGAGAAGACTAGCATCGTTCGATAATACAGGAGACACCCCCGAGTACAAGTAATCGAGCACAATATCGGACTGCCAGAGTAACTCAGCTTCGTGAAGACTCAAGGGGGCGTCGAGCGATGAGTCGGAGGTAGTTTTGGACCGTGAGTGTTCACGTCGTCGTAGCTTGAGCTTTGCCATAAATAAGTATGTGCGCTCGTGTCCGTACGTTTGATAAGTTGAGCCGCACCGTCCTCCAAGTTGACAATGGCCGCGCATCCCCCCTTGAGCGAAATCGTCGGGATACTGTGCAACGCGTTCTTCCCGAAAAGCCAGATAATTCCAGAGCCCCAAGTTACGAGTCATATAATCCGTGTGTGTTCGAAAGCGGAAGACGGAACTACCTGACGACGGGCTTTTTGAGGGAGGTGGCGGCGAGACAAGAATAGCTGGTGTCCGCTGGAAGGTACGAGTCGACGCAGTGCGCAACGCGAAATTACGTCGAGCGTTGTCGAGGTTGATAGCAACTAGCCACAGAAGTACGTCCATCGAGGCCTTTACGTAGGCGCAACGCAAAGCGACCAGTACTCAAAGCTGTGGCGAACAAGTCGTCCAGGAAGATAGTGCTCCATGGGACATTCTCGATGGTCGCTCAGAGGTTGCTTAGACTTTTGCGTCTTCCATACCTGCTAATAGACGTAGCTCAGATAGTAGGGTCATCCTTGTTCATAGAGATCGTAAGCGTAAGTCAGGTATGACACGAATCAGACTCACTGTTATCTCCAGTCACTGACTCAGGCTCCGAGCGACGCCTACTGCCAACTACATATACCGCTAAGGTCGCTGAGGAGACGCACATAGACACTAGCAGCCATCCGGTCACCGCTGTGCGATCGCAACGATGACTGCGGTGTGCATCAGCCATCGATCGTAAGGAATCCGACGCTCCCAACCTACGGCGGACACCAGTAAAGACGACATTGCGTGCAGGCGATCGCTGCGTAGGCCGTGAAGGAGATCCAGCAGCTCGTCCCGCCGTCACAGATATCGTTGAAGCTTTCTGGCATGAGGAATATTAGCGGGAAGACGAGATTCGAGAGATACTGCTCACCTGAGATACCAAAGCCCGTGCCCACCGCTTCGCGCATCCAGACATCACGCACATCGACATCCCACGCAAAGCTAGTCTTCCTGCTGCAGCACGTCCAGCGTGATGGAACTGGGGCTATCGACGACACCCCGATCCACATGATCCCGCGTGGGGATAAAAGGTTGACTAGTATACGGGGCCGTTCCTGAGGCACGCGCGTATCGCATACCGTAGATAAGCAGGTTTCCTTGCCGTGTGGACTTCCAAGGGCTCGAGTGACGCGGGCGGTTCGTGACGACCACCTTTTCGAGGACTGACATTGCGCTGTCGATGCACACGACAGTTGGATGGTGATGAGAGGAGAGGTACAGCTTGTCGTAGGTCGGGGCGAGTAGGATAAGGAGGACGTGAAGCGACGAAGAGGTCACAAAAGGGATACACAGGACCATAGAGTCGGAGTTGCGCAGCCTCCAGAAAGTGTGTCGATCCAAAGGGTCTAGAGGCTTCTATACAGTGAAGGGTGGCTTGCATACGTCAGTACGAGTGTATTTCACGGCCAGAGAACTGCTACGGGACGAGACAAGGGAATGGCGGCAAAGTCAGAGACATACACGGTATCCAGACACATGAACTACTCACCCGACGTGTGTATAGACCTCTCGTGTCCCACTACGAATCGTTGCAAGCCCTCCACTTCACGCTAAGGTCCCTGGGACGACGGACGATAACCCTGGGAACGGCTCCGAAAAGGCCAGTCGGGATGGGAGAGGCTGGCGCGATAGGCTGTGAGGCATACATGGCGGTAGAAGGACATGATGTGTGGCGGGGAACCGGTTCTGGATGATTGGTGGGTGCTAGGGATAAGGCCGATGAGGCTGCGTACAGGGAGAGCCAAGGGCTGAGGGAGAGGAGGGCATTGGACAGGCGTGTTGAAGGAGATCAACATAGCTGATTACGGTTTTGGCGACTCATACATGGCGAAGGCAGTATTCGCGAGGCTTTGAGGACGATGGGCGAGACAATCGCCAGTAGGAACGAATGAAAAGGGAGGAGACTTCTCATATGCCCTGGAGAGACGGTGAGCATCTAGGTAGTCGCCAACGTCAAAACGCCACGTACGTTTGCCCCCCTCAATGACTCCATCTTCTCCTACTGATGGTGTGATATCTTCGCCAGCGTCCTAGCCACAGCTCACATAGACACGGCTCATGGCATCTAAGATCAGCGTCAGAACCCAAATAGTGACAGCAAGCAGAGGGTATGGAGAAGGGGTCGCGACTGGTGCTGTATGAATAACTTACTGGGACTATCGCTGCGCGTAATACTATCCCGTCCCGTCCTCTGAATCGAGGGGTATGCAGCTGCTGAATACATCGATGAGATGGTGAGGCGGACTCTAGTTGACAAGCAGACCACGTACCGCGTCACAGACTCCGATGACTAGCACAGCGCATCTGCAGTACTTAAGTTTGGCATGTTTCCTTAAGAGGCGTTATGAAGGCCGAGTCGTAGGATGATGGAGAGTTCGTTGGCAGTGAAGTCCGTAGTGGTTGACCGTCTTGCGTGTGAGCATCACCAGTGGTGAGTGTCGAGTCACGGATGTTGAGCTAACGAGGAGGTTCGCGAGGAGGGGTAGTAGAGAGCAGAGCACAAGTGGTGGTTGCGGTGATAGAGCATCGATATCGAGCGCTCATGCCCATAATCTCTAACATGACGTCACGTTCTTGCGCGGTAGTTGCCAGCTCGGTCTCATGCAATGCCTGAACGTCGTGCATTTTATCGGTGAGTGGAACCTCGAGCTTCAAGAGCATTTCACGGCCAAAAATACAGATACTCTACCTATAACATGTAGTGACTACATGGCGGCAATCCGTAGTAAGTACATTAAACTAGGGGGGGCTGTTTGACCTGCGCAGACGGATCGTAGTCATCCATGTCAAGCGAAGCATTGTATACACGAAGGCTGCATACGGCCGGTGCCCTGTGGTCCCTGAGTATTCGCACCGGTGTCACCCATAGATCCATGCACGCGTAATTCGAAGTTGGAATAGAACGAATGCTGCAGGCTCTTTAGTCCAGCGACCAATCCCACCTGCCCGAGGCACTGACCACGATCTGGAGAAAAGCGTGAGCACCGCTATGCGCAATTTGACGAGATACGGTAGAGAGGCGAGGTCGAGGTCGCATAGCTAACCCGAGCTTGACGTCAGGTAAGACTTTGGAGGTGTTCATGACTAGGAACGGGTGACCGTGAGACGTACGAGCATTATGCGTAAGACAGACTTGGACTCACTACATTTCGCACACTCAAGCGCGAGCTGTCCAGTATTACTAACATTGTCACGCATAGCCAGTCTCCCGATAGGTAATGGCATCGTTCGACGGCCCAGCTACGCAGGTGTGGGTCTCTATCAGATACGTGACAACGAGTAGCCAGAAGATCACCAGACACATTAGCTTACCTTTCGAAAGTAAGAGCTGGGAACTGACTCACTTGTTTATAAACATACCCCACGCCGCGTAAGAGCCATGAACTCGAAATGCCCAAGTATTCCGCTGTAGGGAGCCGCATGTGAAACCCTCGATAGGTTGGCGACATGTTCTGAGGCGACGTCGTTCAGGGGGGCATAGGATGGGCATGAGGGGGCGTTCTTGAGACTTGACGAAGTCCGAGAGTATCCTAGAGTAGCGGATGGCGAGGGGTAACAATCGTAGGTTCCGTGGTGCAGTCCAGTCCGCTGTGTCGTCGTCGTTTTCCGGACACGCGGGAGCAATTGCGGTAGTTGCCCCTACGTTGCGAGGCTGTCTGTCAGGAGCTAATACCATGAGCATAGATACATAATTATTATACAGCTGGACTCACCGGGATCCCTGCATCGAGGTCTTCCCAACATCACATCCCCACCCCGCCCATCGGTCCATAAGGTCACCGGTAGCAGCGATCAAGTGATCTCGTTATTGATTCAGTTTATTCGTACTTGAAGATGATATTTGGGATCCATAGACCGACTGGCACAATAATCATGTGCAGGTACAGGCTGACGAGAGGGGAATAAATGGCCGATCGCCATACCCGTGGAATTGTTGAATCCAGCGCGGACGTGGTAATTTGCTAAGACTTCTGATGATTTGCTACGCTAATTCACCTATAGGATAGTGTCACTGTTGGGATTGGATTGAGATAGGTGCGTTGCATGGAAGGTAGAGGAAGACTCACCTAGTAGACGCACCCTCCAGACTACTACCCGTAGCTTACATTAGCATCTCCTGACTACGCTGCATGCTCAAGCTCCGTGAACCGTCCAACCGCGCGGAGTATCTTTGAAATGTTGTCGCGAGTGTCGATATGGGGACGTTCTGCGCTTCAAGGCAGCACCTTCAATTGCGAGGAATGTAGGTAGGCGTGATAACGTCTCTTGCATGACCACCAACAGAGCGTAATGTACGATGCGAGTCTCCGTGCTAAGACGAGGTGGCAATGGATGTGTGACACGATCGTTTGTGATGACTCTGCGAGCGATGACGACGGGTAGGGCAGAAGGTCCGAATGCGTCGTATCAGTCTCGACGTGGATGAGAGGCAGTATGAATCGCGTAAGGTATAAATTCAATGGGGATATGTCTGAGAGTGGATGATGCCCTGTGGGAAACCGAGGACGTCCTGTGGGAAGTCGGGACCACAGTGAGCACGAAGCGATGAATCGTAGAATCATTCTTTACTCACGTATGCACAGCTAATCCCCAGATCTTCACTCTTCACCAAGCATACGTAAACAGGGATCTTCGTAAGACCCACAAATCGCGTTTCGTGAACTGTCGGAGACTCGGAGGTACAAGAGACGGCGCACTAGCAGCGACAAGATGAGAAACTCATGGGTGGGTAGAGGTGGGAGAGGAGATTGGACAGAAGAAACAATTAAGGGATCGATAGGTGCCATACGCCACATGCCATGAGACTCGTAGTAACTCCTCTGGGCGCAGGCGAAGAGTCAAATGGCAAAGGCGACTCGGATGGCATGGAAAAGCAGTGAGAAGGAGTTGGCATCTGCGATTGACGAACAATGTTCATCGATGTTCATCCATAGGCCTCCAGTGACACGATCAGAATCCATCAGACCAGCTAGCTCTAGGAGAGCGACGTACTATCGGCGAATAAGACAGTGAGACGAGCATCAAGGACGATAGTAGCGGGGACGAGACAGTGGTGGGCTGTGGTGGTGGTCGTTGTCTTCGATGTGGTCGAGCGGAAAGCGCTCGAGAAAGCTGCGGTGACGTCACATTCGTACTTGTCTTATCTCGCGTCCCGATGCTTGCAAAAGCTACTGGTCCTTCGTCGACCCTGCGGGTACTGCAAGGTATACCGCGATTGTGTGCACCACGAGCATATAACATTCCACGAGATTCAGGAACCACTGCCGCGAGTGCGATATTCTCTATGCATATGGTTAAGCACAGGGATTCGTAACATCGTCTGTCTAGTAGTGGGTTCGACTATGTACGGTCCTCCCTATTCGCGAATAGCTCCGAACATTCCAACCACTGGGTATGATACGACGTAGCGATCACAGAAGTGTTCATGTGAATCTCTCCGCGTTTTTCTCGCAGGCCTGCTAGCCCCTTCAGCGATTTGTGGCTACCCTCGGATTCTCGCACTGAGAAAGGCCCAGTAGTTAGCCAGGTTGTCGTTCGGATGAGACCGTGGAAAATATTGCCTAACAGCGAGCACAGAGGCCAGATGGTCCGAGCATGGGCGGTAGCATAAGAATGAGAGGACAAAATGGGAGGACAATACGTGTTGCGCAGGGGGTTTTCGACCGACCCAATACAATGGTGAGTTCATCCGTGTTTGCGCCGCGGATATCAGCGGTCGATGTGTAGACGCAGTGTCACAATGATGAATGTAGCCTAAGTGAGCTTCTTGCGAATTTATCTTGCGAACACGAGCTTCGTCCGCGGAGTAACTCTTGATATTGGCTCGTTCAATGCTACCTAGCATATGAACTAAATATGAGCAGACCGCCCGAATTTTGAGGGCTAATGCAGTACTCACACAATTGCATATATGTGTTCTCGTGTCAGTAACCAAGTATTCACCTGGGGAGAACGTCTGAGCTGCACAGTCGTCCTCTGCGGCACGTGTGTTCACGAGCTTTGACGTCCATCAAGAAGCGGTCGTATGGCCATATCGAACGGCATGATCCTTCTTAGAAGTGTGACGCGACTAGTGAGAAATGTGTCTTGTTGAAGTCTTCTGATATTTGCGACGGGGACTGGATTAACAAAGCGCCTGGTCGAACGAAGAACGTTGAGGGAGCGGCAACGCGTCCACAGGACGCCCACAGCAATCAGGGTGAAGTTTGGGCCCAGAGATCGTGTTGACGGTAGACTTTAGTGAGAAGGAGATCGTGTCTTCGAGTTCATGCTTGTTTACGTGGGTCACAATGGTCGTAGTGGCCGTGATAATAAATAAAAGGTCAGAAATTGTCGCTCATGAGCGACAGAGCCATGGGCATACCTGTTTACCTCAGAAGAGCGCGTCGATCCCACCGCATACACCGTCCACTCTTAGGCAAACTCACGTGTCGATTGTTCACTAGGCCCCGTACGCCGAGCGATCGAGAACGATTATCAAGTCTACTAGATCGTGTGAGGGATTTAACAAACGAAGAATATTGAGTGACTTACCCGGATATCATCTGCGTCATCCGTCGAAGAAATTACGGCCATGATCACCTCAGTCGGAGCTTTCGACGCGTCTGAGCCCAGTGTTGCGTCGAACGAAGCTGATTCTATCCACCGGGCCTCTAAGAGGACGGCGTTGAGCAGAGATTGTCCAAGATTGACGAAACGACCAGTCCGCCACGCCGAGATGACAGTGCGATACTGTTCAGAGTGGACAATGTGAGCGACAAGGTATCGGATAAACGGAGGCATACTCACCTGCGTTCCCTCATTCTAGCAACTGCGCATCCACCGTACCGTATCGAACTCATGCCCCAGCCAAAAGTGCTGTCAACTATCTTGACTGCAGCACGAGGTCCCCAATGTCTACCGCCAAATATAGGTTTCAAATCGAGGATACGTTCGCCGGACGCGTCATACATGTTGTATGAGTGCGGGCAAGTAGTACGAGATGAGGTGGTTATATGCGGGCAGGAGTATCAGGGGGCGTCGAGCAAGATACCCGCGACCTTAAAAACCACAGCTGGACGCAAGCAATCTACAAATAGAGGCTGCCTCGCGAAGATAAACGGGGCTCTCGTTCGTGCGGCCCTTGAGACTTCGATACCCTTAGATAGTGTGTTCCGCCCATGACGTCTCGTACCAAAGCGATGTTCGTCCGTACGGTAAAGCATGATATGGGATTGCTACCTTGGGATGAACTACACGTGAGCAAACCACGCCGATTTGAGAGCTTCACAGGATCGCCGGCACGGCTCACCCGTGTTTGAGACCGAGTATCCGCTGCTGGGTGGTAGAAACGGCCATATCGGACGGTAGGCTGCTTCCTAGAGCTGCTACACGGCGAGGATAGTGTGCGTGCGATGGGCCTTGAATGGATGCGACGAGGATTGCGTATTCGAAGCATCGAGATAGAAGACACTCGTGGGAGCGGCGTCGCGCTCACACACGTCCATACATAAGAGTCACGTTTAGTAAAGAGGTCACTTTGACGGTCGGCTTCGCGAAGACCGTTGCCAAGCATGCTTTCGTGAACCCTGAAATGCGTAAAAACTGTTATGCCTAGACAGACAAAGATTCATTACTGTTGCCCATCAGCGACCTCGCCATAAACGTACCTGCACACATATGCATAGACCTCGAAGCAGGCGTGGATCCCACCACATACACAGCAGTACTCTTCTGCTAACCGACGGCGATGGTCCGTCGGGTCCAAGCACCTCATACCACCGTCATGCAATCGAGGGAGGTCGTCAGTGCACGCCGGCGTAGACGGTGGCTCGAAGAGCTCGCGCGTAGGTCGACATCGTCTAGTCCAAGCCATACAATGCGAAATGAACAAGTACGCCTAATGGATGACGAGCTTGTCATCTCGTTCCGCCGCAGTGGCTACACGCGAAAGAGGCCATGTGATCTTCTGTTGACACTTAACAGTCCTCGTCTGACACTCACAAGACAAGGAAGCAGCTGCTAGGTCCCGTCAGTGATAGAGAAGAACGAGCAGACCCAGTCGACTCACCAGGGACGTGTGGTGAATCCCTTGCGTTACACGCCCAGTACTGCATATGTGCACATCTTGAATTGTACTCATCGCTCTCGGAGAGACCAGCGGGGCCTTGGCCGAGCGTTGAGATGAATGAAACCGCCTCGTCGGTCCATATCGATGGATCACGAGTGAGGAAGGAGAAGCAGAGCGACATCTCAGGGCTTCTATATCGAGTAGGATGGAAATGTGTGGTGTGCTTAATGAGCGATGAGGAGATGTTGCCGTGGATGTGGGGGACGTTTGGTACGCAGTGTTGATGGTGGACTGTCGATGTGTGCGGGAACGGTGAGGCGATGGCTTCGAAGGAGACAGACAGAGATCGATGTGGGGACTGGTAAGCCAAGCCAGAGACGCCTGGCCGTGTGAGATACATTGGGCACGAGATGGACGACATACTGACACTTTGCAGAGGAACGAGAGTGAGCGACAAGGTCTAGGATGGAGCGAGGCACACTCACGAACTATCTAAATTCTCTCTTTCCGTCGAATTTGCGTGGACCAATTCGAACCATGCACAATTTTCTTCAAGTAGCTTGAGCAACGTTAGAGCTCGACATATGCCGCCGGATGGCGATGAGATGGCAGGTACGCTGAATCATACAATCCACCCGTTGGCTGAGTCGATCTATAGTAGGAGAGCCAGGTCGGTGGCAGGGCTCAATGTGTCGAGTTTGCGAACATGAGGCATGAAGGGCGGGGGCGGGTCGATATCTTGTAGCTCTGGTGGCATTTGTTGTGTTGAATACGAACTTGCAGCAGAGGACGTAGGGGCTGAACTTAAAAACTGAGTGGTCAGGCACACTGTAGAGGGTGAGGTACGTACCGTACAAGGGCTTCACCGTCGCATACGACCTACATCAGTTCTCGCACGAACATATATCTTGTCCAGAATAGGACGTTTAGCTGCGTCTTGCAAACGGAACTGAAAGACTCACCAGTCTACGGCGGCATTCATGAGTATGCCTAACCGTCAACGCGTAACCTTCGATTCTCGCCCACGCTGGCTGCACCGGTACCGTCAGATTGACCTTGAAGTCTTGAAGTACAGGTAGTAGGTGTCCAAGATCATCGAGCTATGCAGCGTAGCTGGGCTGTTTTACTGAGAGGTGAACCTGAATATACAGGACGTGTGCGTGCTCGTAGCCCATGTGCCAAGCCGAGAAAGCTCGAAAGCTTCTCAACACGCCACGCTCTCTCGCCCACTGGTCGCCGCTCATTCACTTACCACAACTTGGGCTTGTCCTCTCCTCCGAGCACGTCAAGGCCACCCAACGGGCTGAAAGTACACGACGCAGACGGTGTATGCTAAGATGGATGAGGTACGACACCAAAGAGAATAGTATGGTACGTTCATCGAGTCGACGGCCCTCGACGTTGAGGCTGACTTCGTTGCCTATCTCTAGCCAGTTATTCTCGCATCCTGGCCACCATAACCACCATCCGTGTCAAATTTCGACAACTACAAACCCAGCCTGTTGCACGTCCCTCACACCTCCCATCGTCGACGCGTCGGCGACCGTCTCGTGCGTTCCGTCGAGGCCTGTATTCAATTATTCAAGCAATCGTCACTCGACTCCGGCGACACGTAGGCCGTCAATAAACCATACCTCTTGTCGCAAGTTCTCTCCGAAGACGACGGCCGCGAAAGCGAGTAGAGACGTTGGGACTGCCGCGGAGATGGGCTGACACCTCTGAGACCGGGAGGTCGCTGCTCGTGTGGGACGTTAGCGGCGGGAAAAGCTAACGTGACTGCGGGTACGTAGCACGATGCTCAGCGGTTGAGATATCACACGAAGAACTGACAACCGATGGTCTCGAAGCGAGGTCCCTTTACGCTCTCATAGGGCGGGATACCCTATTTTCGTACGTCTACATTCACATAGGGTAACGGCACGACGCGAGTTATACAAAGTAGATTTGGTACGTTTTTCATTCTGCTAGTGTTTCCAGTGAACCCGAATCAAGGCATACCCACGCTGACCGACTTTCGTTTCGCAGAGCGGTCCGTTCAGGTTCTCGCGGTTCGCGTCGCAAGTTCGACAGAGTGTACGCCGCTCGCTATGCTCCCCGCAAGTTGAGCCGGGTGCATTGGCGTCGCTGATAATAACCAAGATATATGCGGGCGTACGGCTGTCGTGCGGTCTCGAGTCCGTCGACACATCTCGCTTCTTCCACAGTTGTATTCCGCCAAGTGACCACAACGACGATCCCTATGCGCCACCACTACGCGAAATCGATGATAGCTTGTAGCCAACACGAGGATGTTAGCTGGCGTAGGACGATCGAGCTCCTCGGAGCTGGTTGATAGGCTCGCGAGCCGCGAGGCCGATACATGTGTTGCATAAAAACATGTAATACAGGTGGTTCGGCTCAATGAATGCGCAACATCTCCATAAATAATCCGAGCCTCTTGTCCAGTCTCATACAAGTACAAAGGTAACATGGAACATGGAATCAGATATCGGGTAACCAAAGCAGTTTGCTTTTCAGAACACTTCCAGAACACTAGTCTTGACCCTCATAATCCTCATGACCTCTACTCCGCAGGCTCCACC
Source organism: Irpex sp. Y119-03 (assembly GCA_037042295.1). Classification (NCBI taxonomy): domain Eukaryota; kingdom Fungi; phylum Basidiomycota; class Agaricomycetes; order Polyporales; family Irpicaceae; genus Irpex; species Irpex sp. Y119-03. Next base: position 25,153 of record JAXQKB010000147.1, on the reverse strand, counting down.
ACTGGCGCCATTACCTACTCTCCATAATTCCTAGCAATCTCCTCATCTGTGAGAGCACTGCCCTCCCCATTCTCAGTAAGAGACCTGTAAGTTAAATTCAATCTCAGGTTGGTTCAAAAAGATGACCAGTGACTTACCCTTGACCAGATTCTGAACTCTCTCCTGTCTCTGTGTTGTCATCAGGTGCCACATGACCTGATGTTGCAGATGCATCACTTGCAGTGGCTTCAACCTTGCTTTCCTCTTCATTGAGAGTCTGCAGGGGATATTAGGAGATGAAGTGGTAGGTCACACAGGATTTATCACATACATCTGAGATCTCATCCTGATCGTCAGCAGGTACACTGGCCAGTACCTCATGGGTACTGCTGATGCTTGGTGCAGCTCCGTTATTGGTCTGAGTGTGAAGTGTTTCCACCTCTACCAAGGCCGCATGGGTATCCTGTAAAGAATGAGTTAGCTCAGTAAGAGTCAGAGACAAATAAGTGCAAGTTGTACCTCTGTTCCTGTGACCCCTTCAAGTCGCACACTCCTCTCATCTCCAACTGCCAAGCCCACCAACCCTTCTCTGGTATCATAAATCTCCATAGTCTTGTCATTTGCAGAGTCCTGATCAGAGTTGCCAACTCCCGTGCCAAGTCTTCCTGAGATGTCTTTCCCCTTGTCAGCAAATTTGAGTTCAACTTGAGCCTCTGAGTTCTTGCCCTTTTGCTTTCTTTCCTCTAGTTCTCGGAGACGATGTGGCTTATTCCAACCTTGTCCGACAATAAGCTTGCCAAGAGTTTCCACAAGGTTGTCAGGGAAAATGGAGCTATTTGCCTTGAAACCAATGCTCCACGTGTAATAATAGTCATTCCCATCTCTATTTTCAAAGGCCATAAGATCAAAACAAGCCTTGGCCAGCTTTGTCACATCACTGGCTTGCTGCTGATCCTCATGACCTTCTATAGGAGATGTAGTTTCTTCTCTGCTCTGTTCAGCAACTTGACTAGAAGATAGAGACAAGATCTGAGAGATGATAGGAACAAATAGATCTCTGCACTTCTCTACTCCTGCTGTCTTTGCTTGAAGAAGAAGCAGAAGATAGATTATGTGATAGCAGAGTTTGAGAGATTGAATTAAATCTTGTGAACATTTTGAGAGCTGCTCTATGATGACTGAGAATAGAAGTTCCAAGTCCTGGGATTCCAGTGGTTCTGTTGGGTATCAATAAGCAATTTGTAAAATCAAGTATTATCTCAGGAAACTTACTAGGAAGATTGTAAGAATCTTCAACTGCATAATCTATAATTGCTTGATCATATTCTCCTCTCCAAGCATTATCCGCAGACATCCAACAAGTGATCACCATATCTGCAGACAGCTTGCTCTTTATAGCAAATGAAATAAGCTGCTGGAAACTCTGTTCAGCATCTTCCAACCAGTCATATTTGCTATGAGTTCGAATCAAACTTGAACTGCACGCAAGAATATTTCTCAGACTCTTTTGTGAGTCCTTGTCTTGGAGGTCAAGATGTTCAGGTGCAGCTGTGACCACTGTGCATAGATATTGCACACAAGCATCTTGAAATGTTTGTGGTGCATCTTCAGGCCAGGACCATGAATTCCAATCAAATTCTTCATCAGGTCTTTGCTGCAGTTTGGCAAGCTCTGACTGGATGGCTTCAAAGAATTCAACTCCATCTTGCAAAACTCGTTTAGGCTTTGCAAGCTTCCAGATTCTAGTCAAAGCAGTGAGCAGTTTGCTTCCATTTTCCCAAATATCCTTCTTGCCCTTGGAAGTTGTAAGCAACAGAACATCCTCAATCATGCGACGTAACAATTTTTTATCAAAGTAGTCTCGGATATTGGATAGAGCTGCTGGTGAAAGTTCAGGCTTGTCACTAGTAGTGAAGATGGAAAGCATAAGTGTCAGTCCATATATTGAAGTAAATGCACTCTGGTCTTCTTGAGCTTGAATAGTAAACTCAGGTCTGTCAGAGTAGTATGGAGTTCCACTGATATGATCAACAATGATGTTGGACACAGCAGCCCGTGCCTGAGGCCTCAAAGAGCCTAGAGGGGCAAAGCCATCAAATGGCCACTCTGGCAGAACATGCTCAGCTGCAGGAAGCGTGGGTAGTCGGTGGGAAAGTACTTCAAGGATGAATGTGACTATCTCCTTGTATGGAGGTTTGGGGTGGATGTACTGCAGGGCCTCTCGGAAAGTTGTCTCCAGCATGTCATCATTGGCTTGGATGGCATCAACAGATTTAAGTATCTCAACATCAGATGAGATCTCTTTGACTAGTTGCTCCTCCTTGGGAATTTGCTGCAGTTTCAGCACAATAGTGTCATGCAACTTTGCATAGCAGAGATACCACATTTCCCAGGAACACAATGGTGATATAATCAACCACCAGTCCTGCTTCCGGAGGGGAATGCTGAGAAGTACAGACACCATGACATTGTGCATAGCATGGAGGAAAGTGGTAGTGGTATAGTCCAGTCTAGCCAAGGCATTTCTCAGTATTGCATGAACACCTGAAGAAGGTTGCTGCTGCTGCACTGAGGACAAGGAATGTCTTTGATTGGAATCAGACTCAGTGCCTGAGTGTGATGTAGAATCACTGGCATTGGTACCCACAGGTACAATGATAAGAGATATATGCTCAGCAATAGAAGACAACTTATGATGTAGATGTGCTATGCCTGTTTTGAGGAGAGTAGTACGGTAAGGGCAGTGAGGGAGGAAGATAGGAAGAGCAGTGGCTCCAAAGAAGAACATGGCCCAGCCAATCACAAGGGGGAAGGTGGTATGCCCCACACTCTCATGCACAGATGCGGTGAAGTAGCACAGGCCAACAAAAAAGAGGCCAAGCGAGAGCTGAAGTAGGAGTGGGAGACATGCCACAATCTCATACACCATCCATGCTCGGAGCTGAGGCTCACGAAAGTGGCGGATGCGGAGACGGGCTTGAGGAGAGGGGACATTGACAGCAAGGAACTCACGCAGCCACTGCTTAACCAGCATCCCAAAGGAGGCAGTCATTAGGCTCAGGATGAGGCTGGAGAACCAAAGGACATTGACTCTGATGTCCTCAGGAGAGGCTTGGAAGGGAGGAGGCATGGGAGGAGAGATGGTAGTAGCAATCAGCTTGCCATCTGTGAAGTTGTAGCTCATGGTTTGGTTACCAATGCGCTCAAGCTGATAGGCCATCATGGCAGTGGGGGAGGGTTGGAGGTTGGGATAGGCAGCAACCAGGAAAGCGGACAGGACAGCAGAGAACAGACCAGCCTAGAAGCACAAGAGGTCAGTGGAAAAAATGCGGCGCGAAGCGGAGAGGTACTCACAAAGACCAGGAGGGTATCCACATCATCCTTGCAGCTTTGGACCTTTTCTTCATCAAATTCGCGGACATCCTTGGACATGGCAGCCCATCCGGTGGACTGCCCTGGGTAGGACATGACCCTCACCTCAGTGACAGCCTCCGCGCTGGGAGGGGTCTGATCTAAGGGCATCCTCGGCTCTCAAGAAGAAACACGCAATCGGCTCAGTGCGTAGAATCGGCTCACGCGTGCACGGTCGGCTCAGTAGCACGCAATCGGCTCAGAAGGCGCACACTCGGCTCAGTGTGTGAATTCGGCTCAAGTCCCAGTCGGCTCAGGGAAGGGAATCCAAGTATCGGCGCAAAAGGGGGAGACTCCTGGTATCGGCTCTACGTCCAGGGTCCACGGTGTCGGCTCTAATCGACGAACGAACACGCCGCTCTGTCGGCTCTACAGCGAGGAACGCAACCTTCGGCTCAGGCGGGGACGGGAACTCAACTCCTACGGACTCTGCTCCAGGGGAAGGAATAGCGCAGTTCACGCTCGAAAGGGACTGCAGAAAGTGTTATTAAGTCATTGCGTGTCGACTGACACTGAGGGCACTCACCAGACGGTCCGCGCTAACAATCGCTTGAAGGTCGTACGAAGATAGATGACGGCAAGTAGCGGACTCGTCTCGAAGCGAGAACGATGGCGCGCGACGGGTTAATCGATAGGTAAGGCTTGCTGGCGAGGGCAATGGGTAGCTCGTCGAGCTGGGGATGATGGTGGTTGCGGTTGAAGAGACGGTGGGAGACGACCTGCCACACCTACGTCGCATGCCTGTCATTTCCATGTTTCGGCGCTTATATTCACGTCACACTGCCCCGCTGCCCACGTCGGTCCGCCGCGCAGCCTCAGCTTCAAGCCTTAAGACTGTGGAGTCTCGTAAACAGGTACGACAACTGTTCGTCACTTCAATATCCATTGAGAGTCGCCAATCATTCATTCTCCGACAACACGCAATCAGATGTACTCGGCGGGACATACATATGAGACATGGTATTTTACGATCACATTGGTACGCAACGTACAACATGAATATCCAACACGAGCTCACCGAAACACCCCGAGCACCAGTAGTCGACCACAAGAGACAGAGTCAGCATCTTGCGAAGTCAAGATAGTGTAGAGCGATATGCCAGAGATGCAGACGAATGTCGACGTACTAGTTCGTAGCTTTAGCCTTGCTTAGTGCACTGGCGACCGTACAACTGGTATCCTGAGCCACACAGTCTCCGCAAAACGCAGATGGTCCAGACTTGCAAACGGCCATAGGTCCCCATCTTGAGCAAGGGTCCTCGGGAAGCCTTCCAACTCGAGCGCATTCTTCGCGTAAAGTCAGACCAGGCTAGAGTCACGGGACACGAGAAGCATCACCCCGAGCATGCGTTGTAGAAAGCAAAGGACGATGATGCATGGTGGCGTGCCTTATGGAGGAGGAGTCGGTGAGACGAGAGTAGCTGTCGAATGTTGGATGGTACGACGCAGTGCCCATAAGTGGCGCCATATGACACTGAGCGTTCTTGCGGTTGCGGTAGCGGCCAGCATCACGAACGGCCAGAAGCCAGGGTGCGAAGTAAAGCGAGGTCGGATAGGGACCTGAACTCGTAGCGGAGAAGCTATTCACGAGCACAGGGTTCACGAGCGATGGTAGGGGGCTGATCCGACGTTGTATGCGTATCGAGCGTAGTGTTCGCATCTGATGTTCTCCAGTTCATAAAGGTGAGAACGTCCCTGCTTATGGGGATTGCGAGCGTGAGTGACAACGTCAAGCCTGTGACGAATCAAGCTCACTTACTGGGTCCAGTCTCCGAGCAATACCCAGGGTCAACGATGTACGTCGCCGACATCACTAAGTCAGATACTAGCACCTACCCGGACACGGGGCATGAGCCACCGAGAATAAGGGGTGCGACGTGCACACACCTCTCGCATACTGCGGCGGAGGGCGACAAAGACGTCTTGGCCGTCTAGGCGACCTCTGCGCGAGCTGGTCAGGAGTTGGAGTAGCCCGTCCCATTTTCAAAGATGTAGCCGTGGACCGCTGGCACGATAAACATTAGCGGGAAGACGAGATTTGAGAGATACTGCTCACCTGAGATACGAAAGCCCGTGCCCACTACCCATCCCCATCTCATCGATGCGCTCTGCTTCGCACATTCAGACGTCAAGTACACCAACATACACCAGGAAACTGGTCTTCCTGCTGCAGCACGTCCAGCGTGATGGAACTGGGGCTATCGACGACACCCCAATCCACATGATCCCACGTGGAGATAAAAGGTTGATTGGTATACGGAGCCGTTCCTGAGGGACACGCATATCGCATACCGTAGATAAGCAGGTTCCATTCCCGGGTGGACTTCCAAGGGCTCGAGGGACACGGGTGGTTCGTGACGACCACCTTTTCGAGGGCTGACGCTGCGCTGTCGACGCACACGAAGGTTCGACCGTGATGAGACGGAGAGGTGCAGCTTGCCGTAGATCGGGGCGAGTAGGATAAGGAGGACGTGAAGCGACAAAGAGAATTTTCAAAAGGGATACACAGGACCAAAGAGTTCGGAGTTGCGCAGCCTCCAAAAAGTGTGTCGATCCAAAGGGTCTAGAGGCTTCCATACGAATGAAGGGTGGCTTGCATACGTCAGTACGAGTGTATTTCATCGCCGGGGAACCGCTACGGAGTGGGATAAGGGACTGGCAGCTAAGTCAGGCATGTATGTGGCGAGAGGACGTATGGACTACTCACCAGATGTGTGTATAGACCTGCCATGTCCCACTACGAATCGTTGCAATCCCTCCACTCTACGCTAAGGTCCCCGGGACGACGGATAATAGTCCAGGGACCGACTCCGAAATGGCTCGTAGGGATGGAAGAGGCTAGCACAATAGGCTGTGGGGCGTACATGGCGAGGAGGAAGACATAGCCCACGGAGAGGAACCGGTCTTGAATAATCAGCAGCTGATAGGGATGATACCGATAAGGCCGTGTAGAGGGAGACCAAAGAGTGAGGGGGAGGAGCGAACTGGTCAAGTGGGTTGAAGGAGATCGACGGAGTTGCAGACGGTTTCATTGCCTCATGCATAGCGAGGACAAGGTGCGGAGACTTCTCATATGTCCTGAAGAGACGATGAGGATCTAGGAAGTCCACAACGTCAAAACGCTACGTACTTTTAGTCCCCTCAACGACTCCACCTCCCTCCAAACGATGCGATATATTCGCCAGCATTCCTAGCTGTAGCTCACGCGTTCAAGCCCCAAGGCACCTAGGAACGGTGTCAGAGCCCAGATAGCGACAGCAAGCAGAACTTATGGAGAAGGGGTCGCGACTGGTGCTGTATGAATAACTTACTGGGACTATCGCTGCGCGTGATACTATCCCGTCCCGTCCTCTGAATCGAGGGGCGAGCATCTGCTGAACACATCGTGAGAAGGACTCTGATTGACGAGAAGACCGCGTACCTCGTCACAAACTCTCATGACTAGCGCAGCGCATCTGCAGTACTTCGCCGTGTGTTTCCTGGAGAGGCATTATGTTGTAGGTTGATGGAGAGTTCGTTGGCAATGAGGGTGGTTGGCCGTCCGGCGTAGGAGCATCATAGGTGGTGAGTGTCAAGTCACGGATGTTGAGCCAACGAGGTGGTTCGCGAGGAGGGGTAGTAGAGAGCAGAGCACAAGTGGTGGTGGTTGCGGTGATAGAGCATCGATATCGAGCGCTCATGTCCATAATCTCTGACATGACGTCATGTATTCGCGTGTAATTGTGGTGGTTGTCAGTACGCGTCGTTCGTTTTATCGGCCAGCTCAACCTCGAGCTTCAAGAGCATTTCACGGCCAAAGATACTTTAGTACCTATGACACATAGGGACTACAAGGCTCGGCAATCCGTAATACAATAAACCGGTCCCCTTGACCTTGGTCCTTCGTCTCTCCGTACCCAGACGAATCGTGGTCACTCATGCTAGACGAAGCGTTGTATACACGAAGGTTGAATGAGGCCAATTCCCCGATGGTCCCTGAGTGTTCGCACCGGTGTCACCCATAGATACATGCCCACGAATCGAAGAAGACGAATAATGCGAGGTCCTTTGGCTCAACCATGATCGACGTTGTCCGACTGAGGAGGCAGTGGCCTGGTATTTGGGGAGCGAGCCCCGTTATGCGCAACTTGATGAGACATGGAAGAGAGAGGGGGCCGAGGTCGCACGTCTAACCTAAGCTGGACGTCAGGTAAGAGCTGACTTTGGAGGCGTCCATGCGTCTCTATGGTAGACTAAGAACGGTAACAATTAGACGTGCGAGCATTACGAATAAAACAAAAGTGAGCTTACCACGTTCCGCGGACTCGAGCGTGAGCTGTCCAGCATTACTGACACCGACTCGCACAGTCAGTCTCCCGATAGGCAATGGCATCGTTCGACGGCCCAGCTACATAGGTGCGGGTCTCTATCAGATACGTAACGAGTAGCCAGAAGATCACCAGACACATTAGCTCATCTTTCGAAACTAAGAGCTGGAAACTGACTCACTTGCTTATAAACATACCCCACGCCGCGTAAGAGCCATGAACTCGAAATGCCCGAGTATTCCGCTGTAGGGAGCCGCATGTGAAACCCTCGATAGGTTGGCTAGATGTTCTGAGGCGACATCGTTTAGGGGGGTGTAGAATGTGTGAGAGCGGCGGTTCATGGGACTTGATGGAGTCCGCAAGCAGCTTAAAGTAGCGGATGGCGAGGGGTAACAATCGTAGGTTCCGTGGTGCAGTCCAGTCCGCTGTGTCGTCGTCGTTTTCCGGACACGCGGGAGCATTAGCGGTAGTTGTCCCTACATTGCGAGACTGTCTGTCAGGAGCTGATACCATGAGCATAGATATATAATTATTAGTGGGAGTCGAATAAGATATATGTATTGCGTGAGAGGCAGAGAAAGGCTCACCTAGTAGACACATCCTCCGACCGCTGAGCATGGTCCGCGTAGCCATCTCGCGACTACGCTACATGCTCAAGCTCCGTGAACCTTCCAGCCGCGCCGAGTATGTTCGAAACGTTCGTCGCGAGTATCGACCTGGGGATGCTCTGCGCTTCAAGGCAGCATCTTCAAATGCGAGGAATGGAAGTCGGCGTGTGGACGTCTCTTGCATGACAACCGCCAGAGGGTACGATGCGAGTTTCTGTGGTGATTAATCACCAATATGAGGTCGCAATGGACGCGTGACACGATCGTTTGTGGTAACTCTGCGAGCGATAACGACGGATAGGGCAGAAGATTCGAACGCGTCGTATAAGGGTTTCGTTGTTGATGAGAGACAGTATGAATCGCGTAAGGTATAAATTCAATGGGGATATGTCTGAGAGTCTATGATGCCCTGTGGGAAACCGAGGACGTCCTGTAGGGAGTCAGGACCATAGTGAGCACGAAGCGATGAATGATATGATCAGTCTTTACCCACTTACGCGCTATACACCCTCAAAGCTCCGCTCTTCACCAAGCATGCGTGAGCAGAGGTTTTCGTAAGTTCCACGAACCACGTTCCGTGAATTGTTGGGGGCGCAAGAGACGGCGCACTAGCAGCCACAAGATGAGCAACTCATCGGTGGATCGAGATGGGAGAGAAGATAAGGCCTGACTCGCGGATCGTTGGATGGCATATGGTGCATGATTTGAGACTCGCCTAAGACCCGCAGATTCAGACGAAGAGTCGAAGGGCAAAGGCAGCAGAGAAGAGCCGGCACTGGCGACCGACGAGGTCATCGGTCTCTGGCGCGATCATCAATAAAATCCATCGAAATATCTGGCCTTGGGAGCACAATATGCGATCGATGAATGAGCCAGGGTCGGACGAGACACTGGTGGGCTGCGGTGGTCGGTGTTCTTCGATGTGGTCGAGCGGAAAGCGCTCTATCTGAGCAGGAGAAAGCTGCGGTGACGTCACAGTCGTATACGTCTCGCGTATCCGAGTCGATACTCCCAATTTAAGTAAAAGCTGCCGTGCTTCAAGTTGCTACAAGGTATACGGTCGTCGTGCGAATTTCAGGAACCACTGCACCGAATGCGATTCTCTATGGTTAAGCACAGGGATTCGTGACATCGTCTGTGCAGTACGTTCGACTACGCATGGTCCTCCCCGTTCACGAGGAGCTGTCCCGCATTGGAGAAGTCCCAGCAGCTTGACAGGCCGAGATCCAGTGATAAAATATGGTAGATATCGATGCTTGCCGACGAGCACGGTTTGTACGTCTCTTGAGTGTGGGGTACCCATAGATGATGTCCTGAGTATATATCGTTCTCATAAGCAAAGCGATGTTCACCCGTATGGTAAGCTTGATATTGGCTTGCCACCTTGGGGATAAACTATGCGTGAGCAAATTACGGGTAATTGAGAGCTAATGTCGTACTCACGGGGTTGCAGACACGGATTCATGTCCGCTATCGATTGATAAGATCGCCCCCCCATCGAATGGTATGCTCCTTCCTAGCCTTTCGACACGGCGAGTGAAGCGTGTTCCGTTGGATGCGACAGTGTCACATAATCAAAACACCAAGAGTGGGAATCATTGTGGAAGCGAGGCCGCGTTTACGCACGCTCACATAGATGAGAGTCATGTCTGAGGCCTAGACTTCGCTTTGACAGTACACTTCGCGATGCCGAGAGCCGTGACCCCATTTTCAAGTACACTTGCGTAGGTCGTGAAAGGCGCAGTAGCCGTTCTAGTAGATACATGATTATAATCGTCGCAAATATACCACGTAGACATAAACGTACCTGTATACCTCAATAGCACCCTGTAATACCACCGCATCAGGCTAACCTACACGGTAATTATAGACGAGGACAGTGGGGTTTGTGCCATAGACATGCGATCAAAAGATATCATTAAGTCTGCTGGATCGTGTCAGGGCTCAAGCCGAACGAGGAAGGTCGAGCGACGTACCCGTGTTGTGTGAGCGACCATTTACGTTGTGCGTTCAGGGAGCACGCAAACCCATGGGTGGGTTTGCCTCTCTCTGGGTTATCAATGGGTCCGAGCTCTCTGGCAGGGTCGAATCGAACGAAGATGATTCTATCCACTGAGCCTCAAAACGAGCTATAGTGATGGCATTGAGGGGAGATCGTCCAAGATCGACGAAACGACCAGTCAGCCACGCCAAGATGACAGTGCGCTACTGCTCAGAGTGGACAATGTGGGCGACAAGGTATCGGATAAACGGAGGCATACTCACCTGCGTTCCCTCATTCTAGCAACTGCGCATCTACCGTACCGTACCGAACCACGCGCCCAGCCGGAAGGTCCGTCGGGTATCTTGAGTGTAGCGCGGGATCCCGAGGCTCGCTGCTAAATACAGGTTTCAAATTGAGGGCGAGGTCGTCTGGCGCGTCATAGATATCGCGTGATAGTGAGCAAGTAGTGTGAAACGAGGTGATCGTATGAGAATGTAAGGACCGAATGGAGGGCAGTTGGTGTTGCGTACGGTCCGACTGATGTGATTGTGGGTGAACGAGGGAGCGATCCGAAAATAGATGCAGCCTCGCGAAGCAGAACGAGAGTTCTCGTTCTTACGGCCCCTCAATCTTCGTATATTGAGACAGTATCTTTAATCTGTATCGTTCTCGTAGGCAGGGCGACGCTCGTCCGTAGGGTAAAGCTTTGTCGGCTTACTACCTGGAAGATGAGCTATGCGTGAGCAGTCCAAATCTGTTTGAAAATTAACGTCGTACTCACGGGATCGCAGGAACGAATCTGCTGTAATAAATCTCACTGTTGAGTAGTGAAACCGCCCTCATTGAACGGTATTCTCCTTCCTAGGCTTTCGACACGGCGAGCATAATGAGCGCACGATGAGTCTTGATTAGATGCGCCAGGGATTACATAGTCGAAGCTTGGAGAGCAAAGAACATCATGGGAGCGGGACTCAGGCTTGATTGTAGGTTTGCGAAGGCGGGGACCATGACTCCATGCTCAAGTGCGCTTGCGTGAACCCTGAAATGCGCAAAGACTGTCCTGCCTAGAAAATAAACAAAGGTTCAGTGCTATTTTCCACGAGCGATGTCCCCATAAACGCACCTGCACACACACACATCAACAATACAACACGCGTCGATTCCACCGCATAGCAGTACTGTCGGACCAAACGATGTCAGTGGTTGAAGAGCCTTCTACACTGCTGTGCGGTCGAGAAAGGTCGTAGAGTGCACGCCGGCGTAGACGGTGACTCGGAAGGCCCGAGCGTAGGTCGACATCGTCTAGTCTGGGTGGTGCGGTGTGCAACGCACAAGGAAGCTGAATCGACGACGAGCTCGTCATCTCGTTCCGCTGCAGTGGTCAAACGAGAAAAGGGGCCGTGCGATCTTCTTTTAACAGTGCACGATTCTCGCCCAACACTCTCTCGAGACTAAGATGAAGCTTCTAGGTCGTGTCAGGAATTAATCAGAACGAGCAGACCCAGTCGACTCACCAGGAAGGCGTGCGGGACCCCTTGCGTATGCTCCCAGCAATGCAAATTCGCTCATCTTGAGATACGACCATCGCCCGCGGAGAGTCCGACGCGGCTTGGATAAGTAACGAGACGTGGGCCAAGCATGTGGATGAAGTTGCTGTGTCCGTCCGATGACTTCCGTCAAAAACGAGATAGTCGTATCGAAGAATCACGAGTGAAAACGGTCGGGTGCGGAGAAGCAGCCCTCGATGCAAATCGAGGAGATATTGCCGCAGATATGGCGTGCGTCTCGCACGAAGTGTTAAGTTGATGGGTGCTAGGAAGGTGAGGCAACGATTTAGAAGGGGTACCCATAGGGGTCGACGTGTGGACTGGTAGGAGACAACAGAGACGGCTAGTGGACGGTAATTTGAGGTCAAGATGGTCGACATATCGAGACTTTGCAGAGGAGCGAGTGTGAGCGACGAGGTCTACCGTATATTAGGGCGACACTCACCTGTGTTCCTTCATTGTATCGACTTCGCGTTGGCTGGACTAAACCGTGCATCCAGCCATGTATTTCGCCAAGCATCTTGAACAAATTAGGAGCTCTAGCCACGCCGGATAGTGGCAAGACGACGGACATGCTGGGTCGCATGGTCCGCCTATCGAGCCGATTAATCTATCGTAGCAGAGAGCTGGTCGGGGCTGGGGCTGAGTGTGTCGAAACCGATTACGAGGGGTTGGTCGGTGATGGAATGAATATCTCGTGGCTCTGATAGTACTTGCTGTGTTGACCGTGAACTTGTGATAGTGGTGGAGAGGCTAAGCATAGGAATCATGAGGCATCAGACACGCTGCAGAGGGTCAAGTACGTACTGCACGAGTACTTCACTGTCTTCTATGCCCTGCATCGTATCTTGCACAAGCATATTTCTTATTTGGAATCAAATGTTCAGCTAAGTCGCACCGATGTAAGTGAGAAACTCACCGATCTGCTGATATTCACGCATTCGCCCCAACCGTTAATCCGTCAGCCTCGATCTTCGCCTTCGCTGGTTGGACCAGTTTCGTTAGGTCATCCGTGAAGCCTTAGAAGCGCAGGTAGTAGGTGCTCCAATAAATGAGCTGTGCAACGGGTGGGCTAGGACGTTAAAGACGAAGTCGTGCGACAGGTCGAACTGCTGCTATCGAAGAGAAACGGTTAGTTCATAATCGATACGTCGGTGGTCGTGCTACGTACATACCACACTTATGTGTATAACAGTCTCGTCGTCCCCGCAGACGTAGGTCGTAGCCGATGAGGGCTGTGGTGGTGGTCAATGAGAAAGGACGTCGGAGTCCGGACCGAGCGTTCACTGGCATTCATCACCTCGACGCATCTCTGCTTGCCACCGTCAACCACTTCATTCGCTATCTTTCCCTGCAAGCCCCAGTATGCACCGAGTCGAACCAGCGCAGAACTATGATGAGCGTGGTTAATAAGCGTTCCCAACGCGCGTGAGCTGACTGCAGTACTGGCGGGATTGTCGTACGTCCATCTCATTTACTGACTGTGAATTCGACCCCAGCACTGACAGCGAGGGGTACGAGCAGATATGTACGTATACCGGTTGCTCTGCATAAGCCTGTTGCTCAACTGAATACTTGTAGGTATGTTACTAATTGCATCTACCGCCAATTCGGCTGTTAATAGTAGATACGGGCCAGGAACACTCTTGGATGCATTGTTCCTTAGGTAGTATGAGTACGGCCGGCCCTTTGAGATTCAAACGTACCTGTCTGAAGATTCCGGTGAGCCTTACCTATCATGTGCGACATACACAGCAAACGTACTTGAAGGAGTTCTAGGCTGTCAAGCCTCCCAATACTTTCAGACTGGAAGTCTTTGATCCATCTGAGTCTTCCAATTGTCGATTCCAGGGACTCGTTCAGACTTGTATTAGGAATGAAGACGCGGAAACGTGACAGTGAACACCGAACCAGAGTCCCAGAATGTGAGGCGGCCGCGCTCGTAGGGCTTCGACAGAATCAATGGTCGCTTGATGGTGCTTACTTAGAGTAATCAACGTACTTATCTCCTCATCGATCATCTACGAGGTATTCGAATGCTCCTCCTAACGAGCTGACGTCGAAATCTCGCATATGTATGGGTCGAGGCCGTGTAGATGCCCCGCATGACGTTTGAATTATTAAAAAGACCCGAATATGCAGCCAACAATGCGTATGGCATTGGCCCAGAGGTATGGGTTCGATGCTCCAATATCAACTACCCTGAACAGGTCATATAGTACGCTGCAAGGACAACATATTATTCAGTCAGTTCTTGGAAACATCAAAAATGAAGCCGCCAGCGTACCGTGAACAACATCCATTTCTTGACCGTCTCATCTACATGCGTCGTCAACGACGCCTTGCAATCCGGACAACTCAGCGCCTCAATGAGACCACGCATAACCATCTCGATCCCCGACCTCGATGTCGCTGTTAGAGAGCGTATATCACATAAGAATCAATAACATTTGTGGAGGAACCAAAGCATGTCACGTACCTGGAGTTGCGTCGTACAACACCTGCGAGCCTGCCAGATGATACGCTCGACTCAACACCTGCCTCTGCTCGACAGAACAATACGGCTTCTCCTCGTGCGGATACGGCGACTCATCCAGCAGCGCCTTCAGCCTCGATATTCGCGATCTATGCAGATGGTGCAGCCGTTGTAGATAACCCACGTCCATCCGATCCACAAGATTATGAGGGATACTGTGCACTTTGATGTGGAGGGTATATGGAGAGGCGGCGACAGCGAGATCTTCGAGTGCGTGGGAGGCCGCGAGGCTGTACATCTCAAGCGGTCGGAATGGGGCGAAGTTGAGGATGGTGTTGTAGAGGGGCGTGCCGCGGGCGAGGTAGTGCGGGAGAGCGAGGCCATATTTTTCGAGGGAGGGGAAGGAGGCGGCGAGGCCCTCGAAGGTGGGGTGGTAGTTGTCGCAGGAAAGGTTGTAGATGCAGTGTAGCACGACGTTGAGGATGTCTGAGGGGTCTGGGAGGGTAAATGTTAGGAGATCTCCTCCCGATGGGTCGACGCATGCGACTAAGAGCCCTCCGAAGCTGTTGGACGAAGCTGATACGAGCCTGTGATAGTGCACGAGGAAGAAGATCTCATCCGAGGAGACTAGGACGACGTTGGGTAGGGAAACGTCGAGATGTGCTTGGGCATAAAAGGTGTTAGACACCTGGATGGTAGGGCCTCTTGCCTCCACAGGTGGTTCTTCGATGAGAGGTGGCTCTCCAGAGGGAGCAGGTTCTTCGGGAGCAGGTGCTGCTTCGGAAGGAGTGTAATCCTAAGACATCAACATTGACAATGTCAACAGTCGGGAACGTACAAGATGGTCAAGTGAACTTATAATTACCATTGCGAACGACTCGAGGTTGTCCCACTCCACCCACTGTCCATCATCGTTCAGGAAGTCCGTGTAAGGGACCCCTTGGGCATCTTCAAGGTTTTGCTCGGATGTAAACCCTTCATAGTTCATGTGATCCGACATAAGAATTGCGAGCAATTGAAGTTGTAACTGGCGTCAATCGTTGCTACGACGGCTTTGACTTGGCGAGAAGTATGTAGGAACCTGATGTGGGGTATACGAAGAGACCGGGGAAGGCCACAGACGCGAAAAACTGCCAGGTACAAAAGCAAGTTCGGGACAAAGATAGGCCAGTGGTAAGCTGTGTTTGGAAGACGACAAGCCCGAGAAACGAGTTCTGAAGTGGGTTTTGCCATTCTGGGAAGCTCTCTTTGGCCCGTCGGCCTATCTAGTACTTTCACCCAAAGGCACGCGTCTAGAGGATCTTGCCGATACTTCTATTCAATGTGTTATGTAGACAGCAATAAATAAAAGGCATATGTTGACAGAGAATATAGACGTACTTGCAATTGACCTCACACCAGCTTTGTCCACGCGATTATTGGCCATAGCCAGTTTGAATTAGCAGTCTGTGGCCAGAATGAGAAATCAATTGAGGTACCCGGTGACATCGTGGCCTGTGGGAGAAGCGGAGGTCGTGGTGATCTATAGATTTAGAGCAGATTTGGACCCCAGCCTGGGCATTACCGGGCTTTACCCACTCTTCGCAGTTGGCCTGACGCCCACCGGTATCATGAGCGAGCAAACCTGGACTGAAGCTGCGCATTCAGAGTCATGTTCTTGCGACTGTCTATGACGTACTGATAGCAGCAACAGGGACCCAAGTAAAGGCAGAATCTCGAATTTATGTGCCGACAGTGCACAACTATTGCTATTCAGCCGGCTACTATATTCCTGGCAATGATATCCTATGTTATCTACAGTATCCCCCCACGCTCGGACGATGTACTTACACGCGCACATGTCATCCCATTCATGGATGAGCCTGAACAAGTTGACGCTTTTGTTGACTGTGCTTAGTCTGTCACAGTCAACCCTATACGATCGCTGATATTGTCTCGTTCACTTTTCGACGCTGTTACTATTGAGATACCTGAGTACTGATTAGTCTTCTCGAGATTCGCCGCTTGTATACGGAGTGCTAGCTCACCTTCGGTCACCGAACCACCCTATCGATCCCAGATACACTCATTACATAGGAGACCACTCGCAACACGACTAGGATAAATCTCTTCGTAAATCTTCAGGTAGCCGGGCTGGGCAGAGCAGCGCCATTGAGGCACAAACCAGAGGAGCTTCATCAGAGCGAGGGATGAGGATGAGAGGAACGACGCTAGCACGGGGGCGAGCCGGGCAGTATCAGCCCGAGTTCCAGTAAGAAGACAACTGAAGCCTCAGACGTTGCCTTAGACCTTTTTGGTTGAAGCTATAGATTTTTCATATAAATCCATCTCTGTCCTCGATGCAAAATGCTCAAGTTGAGCGACTCACTGGAAAGTTGTCCTCTAGTCTGCGTCGGCTATTCAGTCTTCGTTTCCGCCTCATCCCATACGAGTATCATATTCCTCAGACATCGTCCTAGAAGTCGTCGTTAGAGCCCGGTAATGCAGATTGATGGCGAGAGCATTGCAGAGCAAAACAGTGAGGTAAGAAGCCGGCGGACTGTCGTGGTCGAAGCTGAGCGCTGAGATCTGAGAGATGACGCGGGACGGATGCTGGGCCTGCGCAAGCTTTTTCCTTTTTGGGAGATCACGTGCGATTACTCGGCATCACGGCAGGACAGACTCAGATAGCGATCGTAGCGGCTGGCTGGCGGTCGGCACACATGTAAGGTATCAATCCTTCAAGCTTCAAGAGTCATTTAGGGAGATGATTTGGGCTGTTCGCCTCATTCGGATCAGTGACGTGATCGACTCCCGCCAGTCGACAGCTCGTGCGTGAGTGCCCTCATGGAGAAGCTGACCGCGAAGTACTGAAGCCTGGTTCTGGTGAAGTTGAATCTGTAAGGTTGTCAGAGAGATGAGGATGGTGAACGCAGCTTAGCGCGGAAGATATGCCAACAGAGGTATGTTCGTTCTATTTGATGCAGGCACTCACGCTTAGTGGGTTTCGTAGTGTCAGTGACTATGGACGACCTCAGGATTGTATCGATCCAGCCAGCCCATCCCCCCTCTCGCCAACATTGCACCTTGAACCTCGGTCCCGATTCTGTCCGCGTGCGCCTCTAATTGTTTAGATCTCGTGAGACGATATTAGGCATGTATACAGACTTCCCTAGATGCAAATCGAAGCGTTTTTATCGACTACTCGACGACTTCAAGCGCGCGTGCCATCGGCGCCTGTAGAATTACCGTACGAGGCAATCAAAACACTGCTACGCCCAGGTTCGTGGTGTATGTGCAACTCCCAACCTCTCACGTACATGCTCTGTCTCATCCGACTCTACGTTCCTCTTCGTCTCAATCACTGCGGTCGTCCACCGATCACCTCTCGATCACTCTCGATCCTGCCACCTACGCCCTCATCCACCCTCACCTTGTTACAAGATCAATCGGGAGGCTATGATGTTTCCCCTGATACACAACGCTTAAATGGCCTATCGGTTTGATGACCGCAAGCAGGTACGTATCGTGGTATGTACGCTCGTGGTTCTTTCAATTATGCTGACTGAGACAGCCCAGCCAAGTACCTGCCTCCCATCTGTTGATCTCCCACTCAAGCCTTTCGAGAAAGCTGCGGTTGCTCGAGCCACGTACTAGCGGCAACATACCGTGTTCTAAGGAACGACTCAGCACGGGTAGAGTAACAGGTCACTGATATAGTGACACATGGTGCGTTGACGTTCCCAACCAAAGATCATCATGCACGTTTCTGATTACCGTTGTAGGTTGAGATTGACTCATGATCTATGCATGCCCCTTCGAGATGACGTGTTCGTAGATGTGAGATTAGACCATTAACATCTAAGTGAGTCGTGCGTCTTGTTCATGCACTTATTCACCCTCTCACAGACAGAAATACTTAGGTCGACGGAGAAAGAAACAAGATGTGTTCATGAATGCTGTATATATGCTTATCAAACCATGAATAAGCCTGTACATGTTTCTCGGACTCGTTCAATAGCTTTCGAACTATCTAACCGTCGCTGCGGCTGATACAGAGCGGTTACTATCATTTAGTAGCATTTGATACCTAGCGTTGACAAGTCGAAGGAGGTCTCGAGTACGATGGGGATGTACCGTCACGGGAATACAAGCGCGATACTATGGCACTCGGCAGTTATCGTGCGGTTGCGAGTTGAGGGATGATTTGTGAGATATTAGGTTACGGTAACGTACTCCTTCGGCTGCAGGAACCTTTGTTGTAGGGGGAAGAGCGTACGAAGGGAATTTCATCCCATTCAATGAGAACGGGATTTATGTCCAGTCTTTCATTGAATGTACATATGCTGTTGTCCCGTAACCTACGTAGTATTGCAACAATATCGTGTATGATTGATTCAGTATCAGATATGGACCAGATAGCTATCGTACAAGGGATAGAATCAACGTACCGCATTTCCGCGCTCACCGACCGCGGCCTGTGAATGATTTTGGAAGTCACAGGCTGAGATGGTGTGAACTTGCATGGTCTCGTGGTTTCGTGGAGTCCGAACACGTTGCGCTCCTGCGAAGACCAATCAATAAACCTGAAGCCGTCAAATTTGCTCGAGCTGCGCAACGGAAGCATTTGTCGAAGGAAGACGGAGCGGTTTCCTATCTCAGTTGGCTATTGAGAGTCGTGTAGTGTCATGGATAGACGAAGCGTTGTTTTTCTTGCGAGTTGGTGAATAGTACGGCATGGGTGAGACAACACAAAACATTGACGAGGATGTGCATCCGTAGAATTAATTGATCGCCGTGAAATACTTCATACTAAGAGAAAGAGTTGAGTGAGCTACGGCTAAGTGATTGATAAGCATCACATCTAGTTTACCAGAAACGAAAGATAAGGGCCTCCATGGGCTTCTACGGACCGTGTCCTTGCGACAGAGCGTACGTTTCTGGCTTGCAAATGTCCCTCGAATAACTGACATGCTCTATGCACGCCCATGAGTGTTTATAGCATAACAGGTGAATGAGATGCATGTGGAACATCGAGGGCTCTTCTCCGCTGGTGTGAGATGATCAGTCGGCGTACACGGCCGAAAGTTGTTGGCTAGGGCACCTGTAATGGACTTCGTCACCCTGGTCCTGTATATCTCCTCGCGGCTTGATGTGAATGTATATTCTCTGAGTTGAGCTATCCTGTGTTTGTCAAGAGGAGCTGCAGATCGACAGACATCCTTTCCGAACGCTCATACCGACCACTGCATGGGATGAACAAGCGGAAAGGGCGATGGTTGGCAGGTAGGGGTACAATCGAAATCCAAGTTCTTAGAATAAGTGACGAAAGCATTATACAGTCGATAGTGGCAGAGGGGGTATGGGTTGTTGTGGGTGCTGCGTCGCGATAGTCTTGTTGAGAGTGACAGCACGGATAGTCGACTTGAAGAGATCATATGTCGTGAGCAGCACAATATCTGTGACAGATAGACAACCTACGCACCTTCGAGTCCTGAGCCACCGACTCCCGTCTAACGATACCTCACGACCAGGATCCCACTATAGCCTCGACCGACGGTTCCGGCGTGGTACTTACGCCCTTACAGTGACCAGACCGCTGAGGACCTCCGCTTTGCGATCTTGTTGTCCTTCTATGATCTTACGACAAGAGTGATTTCGATACCCAAAAGATTTCTACGTGCTCGTTGAGGGTGTGGCGAGCATGGAGTCGCGGCCATGTAAGGAGAGAGAGGAAGTTAGAGGTGATAGGCTCAGTGTCAAACGGCCCGATCAGCGAAGGCAAATAAGAAGGGTAAGACTTGTGCCTCCCGTGGGAATATATATTTGTTACACATACTAAGCGCGCAGTAGCCTGTGCTGACCTCATTCTCGACGACCACCTTCCATCTATAACCGACGCTGCTTGCTTTCGGTCTCCTACAAGGGCTAAAAATTACATGCAGGAGCGAAGAGGATCAGGTTTCTATCCAGGCACTTAGACGTCAAACGATGATATGAAGGCACGGGCTGCCACCCTCATCGCCATCCGTATCGACAACCGTCGACGTGGGTGACGACGAGGGATGCAGTCATCTTGTACTCAGCTTTGATCGGCACGCTCGACAGTCCAGATTGTAAAGTGTTGGTCCGTAAACACGTCGACAATATTTACACAAAATCTTGCTTCAGGTGGACTTGTCCTGTCTGGGTTTAACCGAGGCTTGATACTGACTATCAATTGCTCTCTTTAGCGTACTGTATGACCCTGGCCCATCAGTGAACAACTTGAAAGTACCATGCATATGGGGATTACTTATTTTTTATATAGTCTGAATGTTAAGAATTTCGATATGATCATTGGCGTGAGTACCGTACCTGCGAGTGAAAATGGAAGCTCACTCCTAGCTACCGGCTCTTTCGAATATAATACATCGATCTAAAGCAATATTCACTTTGCAGACCATAAGTTTTTTTCTTCAATAGTATTGTGGAGAACACAGCCGAGGGAGAATGCAGCGGTTGTGGTCTTACTAGTACTAAAGGGCCCGTATGAGACAGCAGAGAGCTGTGGCGTGAATCGATGTCTCACACGTCATTAAAGACCCAAAGAGAGAAGGGGTGTCTCAGTTGTGTGCCTCGATGATTACGAGGTGGGTGAACGAACGAGACGACATGCTCAACAACATATCATATGGTGACTTTGTAGATGAAGTTACATTGATCAGGCGGAGAACATTGGGGCCAAACTGTCCAGCAGCCTCCTTTCCCACTATCCACACTCCGCCGGGAGCCAGGGCATAGCCTGTTTGCTCAGAATCAGATCCAGGGATGAGAAATACCTGCACATTGTGGCGCTGCGCCAGAAAACATACCAAACTGCCAGAGCATAAAACACGTGTGTCAACACCTCAATATTCGATAGTGCGCTATCAATCGAAAGGCTCCGTCAGCTCCCAATTAAGAAACCTCAAGGTAATAGAATGCGTACCGCGACCAGCAGCCATCTCGAACAGATACTTTCCAGAAGCCCCTCTGCTGACTGCATGCAGTGCGTGCAGGCGATGGCGCGGAGCTCGGCATGCATGATGCTCTCCATCGTTGCTCGTGGCATTCCTGCAGCACAAGCCCGTGGAACATTCAGAAGTGGGTCTTTGGTTAGTTCAGTTGATACAATTCATACCCTCAGACAAACGAAGCAAGATAGAGGACGACTAACCGGGTGATGACTCCCGATAGAGGCGATGGCATGCCAGCGTGACTACCGACTTTGCCTGTTCCCTATTCACAAGCGAGCAGTGCCCAGCGTGTGGAGGAAGATCTGTGTCGCCTAGAATCGTTTTTATGGCATCGAGCCTAGTGCCGTGAAGCTTGTACAGCTTGAAGAGGTACTTTGTGCCCATGAGATTAGCGTAGTGAGGTGAAATGGAATTGGACAAGTCCAGCGCAAGGGTATGTTCAGATGTTGCGACAGCGAGGTTCTCCAGTCCTTGCGAGACCGCAAAAGCGTATACGGCGATAGGATGATTTTTTGCATGGAGAAGGAACATATTGAAGAGCAGAGTATCGTTAGATAGGTACCGAGAGAGAGGTGTGAGGCCGTAGTGGGTCAAATGGGGAAGCAAGGAAATAAGGCACTGGAGCGACGGTAGATATGCCACGGGCGAGAGATCGTAGACACAGTGAAAAACCAGATTCAGTGCGTCGGATGGGGTGTCCACATTCAGAATCGGCATGGCAGCGGGCACGCCTGGTATCATGGTGTCTGCGTTCACAGGCGACGCAGGAACCCCCCCGCCGTTTTGGCTCGTAGGGGCGATGAGACTGGCAAAGTGATTGGTAGAGGCTGACAGGATTCTGTGCGAATGCACAACGAAGAGTACATGGTCGGATGAGAGGACTAAGAGGTCGACAGACCGATCGTCCAGATTAGCGCCGACGTGGAAAATGGATGAGATGTCGGTCACTTCGGGAGTCGTAGGTCTGGAAGACGCATCGAAGGGCATGTCAGCCTAGAGTAAGGCGAAAAGAATACATTATTTGTGTTAGGTTACTTCAAGGGAATATATGAGATTTTAATCGTACCCGTGGGTCAGGTTCTTGCATAACGGTCGGCGACGAAGAATCAACGCGTAGAATTCTCTTTCTTCTACTGAAGGGGAATTGTTATTGTGTTCAGCATCCGCTGGCTGTTCATGGGTAAGACCTTCCGAGTCGGAATGGTCGGTGGTGTACATGTCCAGGACACTCACCAGTGAGGATAGCTCCGATTCGAGGAGCAAGGAGAGCTCTGTGCAATCCCAGCGAAAGCTCGAGCCGCTTATGTATGGCATGCATTTCATTTCGGCGTGTTTCTAATTGTGCACTCAGTATCCAGTATTGATGGACCATGGAAAGTTGGCCCGGGGCGATGATTGCGTTTAGTTGCAGCCTCGAGCGAGACCCTCGATGTGTCGTACACGTAAGTGTACGTAACGACCAGAGAATGCGGAAGACACACTGAGAAAAGAGAGACTCTTGTGATTCTGTGTATCTCATGATATATAAGTATTGGCCATCTCCGTTACCGTTCAATGATTGGAGACTCGGAGCCTGTTATGCAGCATGTAAACGATGAATCGATGAACGTTTGATGAACGTTCGAAACTGCGGCAATTCAACTCGAAGTTGACGATTTTGCCGACCTCGTACTTGAAGATCACTATTGAGTGACGAATCTCGACATGGCAGCAGTACCCTCCATGCATGCTAGCGCTAGCTGTTTATGAGAGTTTGCGAGAGCATCGTCGTTGTAGTAGCAAAGCCCCCTGAAATCATAGGTTTCACTGTGCGGCTGATTAACAGCGAATGTCGCAGAGTTTGTCGCTGTTATGCGGGCGTTTGGCTTTTTTCCCGCGAAAGAACAGTGAAATCCTAATGTCAGTGAATTATACAGTGCACTTCACTTACCGTCGCTTCGCGGATTTGATCTGTGAACTACACTGACTATCGCTACAACGGTAACTTCAGGCTCGAGTCAACGTACGCGTGCATGTCACTCATACACATTGTCTCATACACATATCTTAATTGTCACCACCGCGGCACGTCCGCATGTAACTAGAATAACTCAAATCAACATTAATACTTTCTCATGTGTGCATACTACGGCTGTGTCTCTGATATATAGTACTCAACCTCATGCCCATTATGTGTCTCCCGGAGCCTATGATGGGGCGCATTGTGCGTGTTCGTGTTGCGTGAGCGAATTGGCCGTGGCCGAGGCGGCGAGACCTCCATCTGCGACTGCTCTGTTGACAGCATCCACATCATACCGTACTGGGTCGGTACCTCATGTTTCGCGCCTTCGTACTCGCTGTCGTATTCCGGTTGATGCTCCAAAAGGCTGAGCGCATCTTGGGATACTACCGGGGTCGTCGCTCTACTAGTATGATTTGGGATCGAAGACTTCCAAACCGACTACAGAGTTATGGTCCATCAGGCTACAATGATTACTTGGATATGGATTACTCGACTTACATGAGAATCCGACGCCAACCCCAGCTTCGAACTTGTGACTTGTCCGATCTCGACTAACGCCGCTTCCAGCTCCTGCACCCTATTTTGAAGCGACGCAACTTGAGCTTTATAATGTGAGCATCTGCAGGCTTGAGAAGAGAGTTGTGTTGTAAGTTGAGTGGATTAAACCATAATTTAACCCGAAGACGAATGACTGACCATATTGTGCCTCAGACCTCTTTTTTGAGCCGATCCCCATGCGAGCTAGCTGCGATCTTCTTGCACGAGTCTTCTTGACCTGGCTTGCTGACACTTTAACGTGGTTTTGTTGGATCAACTCATTGACATGCTGAGAGTCTGTAGTTTGTGAATCGAGGGCTCCGCCAGCACAGTACAACCTGCAACAGCACTTGATTATTATCATACCCTCAAGTATGATGTTCTGCACACTTTCCTCACATTTTCAGCTTTCCGTTTGTCTTTAGTAACTCCAGGCTCCGTCGTGAACCCATGTAGTAGCTCGGGGCCCGGGGCTTCACATCTTCGCCGATGTGCTGAGCCTGAGACTGAGACGGCACGTAATCACTGTCTTCGTCACTTGACATGAAATTGATGAGAGCTTCTTCGAGGATGATAGCGCGAGGGTGGGTGTAAGAGACAACATGGTCGTACGGAGGTCGTTACTAAGCATGGGTATCATGTTAGCGAATGTCGCTGAGAGGTTTAGCGGAGAGCGCTGTAAAGTAGGATATCCCAATAAGGCAGTTGAGCCGTAGCGCCGCCAACAAAACTCCAGTTTTCAAACCACATATTCGTTGCATACACCTGCAGATACTCAGCCAATCATGTGAAATACTATCAATGGCCTGTAGAAAAACCTCCAACATCATAAATACATGAGATAGTCGTGATTTAGAAGGTGGTCTAGTGGACTACTGTATATTTCAGCGCTGAGCGGATGGGATTGTGACGTGTGACAAAACTCACCGTAGCGGATGAGCGGATGAGACGCGAAGCGGTTGTGACACCGGTATGTTAGCGGATGGGATATGTGCCCCGCAGGGCCGGAAAAAATCGTGCAAAAATCGAAATATATTGTCACAAGCGGATGGTTGCTCAGTGACGTGTGACAGTGAGGCCTTAGCGGTGGGGACGGAGCGGATGTGACGTGTGACCATCCGCTCAGCGCTGAAATATACAGTACTAGTGCGGTGTACCTATAAGGCTTGCAAGTTGCTTGCATCAACGGTAGCACGCATATGACATCGTATGATATCGGAACAGTCCTATTCGCCTTCTGTATATACACACCACGGGCATTCGTGGATCCGACGGCCCAGAAAAGTTATGTAATATCCGCGCATGATGTTCCCTTATTAGGTACT